>VZTB01013920.1:36834-162492 GCA_013397245.1 Thryothorus ludovicianus | reverse complement strand
TTTTTTTTTTTTTTTTTTGGGACACTTGTGGAAGCAGACCATCAAAGCTCCCTAACAAACACACTTAAAAGCTGCTGGAATAATGATTTGGATAAGAATTATTAATTCAATTAACTTAATTCCAGGTTTTGAAGAGCACAGTGGAACTGCCTGAACAAGAATATTTGACATCCAATTATGTTTTAGTTTGTTATATTTAACAAAGTTTTTCTCTAATGAAAGTGGGGAGAGGCAGAAGTTTCTGTTTGAGGAGATTATTATCTGGTTTGCAGCAAATTTAAAGTCCCTTTTATCTGAGCTCACAGCGATACTTCATACACTTGCTCCCTTTGGCTTGAATTCCATTTAATTTTCTGGACTTTTTTTTTTTTAAAGTCTTAAAGACATCTCTTTCTTTGACTCAACGGATGGGCTTGGGACATATTTGAAAAGCAGGAGGCTTTATGAAAATAAATGGTAGTTGCTGTTTCTGAGGCTGTGGTAAGGAAACAGTGCTGTTGGTAATGAGGGGAGACTGGAGTCCAAACTTTATGTGTAAACTACTTTTCCATTCTGCAGCTTTTCTTTTGGTATTCACTTAGCTATGTTTAGACAGCAGTTGTTTTTCAGTTCTGTGATGTTTTGAAGTGGACTGTCACTGCCTTTTTATTTGGGTATGGATCAGAGACTAAGACATTTAAGGTGAAGTTAAATACAAGGAAGATTACTTGAGGGTCGCACCATAGGTGGCTCTGTTGTATGCCTGTTTATGTGCCAGAAGGATGAAATAACCCTTCATCTTCTTTATTGGATAAAAGGAAGAAGGGAAATAATGCTTTTAGATGCTGTTGTTAAATGGCAAACTGCTAGAATTGTTGCAGTTTCACTTAGTCACCTGCTCCCTTCCCTTGATGATTTTAAGTTATGCATGGCTTAAATTTAGATTCATGGCGAATATATTTTTCTTGACAAAGGTACAATACATTAGTAAAATTCCTATGTATTATACATGTAGAAGGTGGGCAGCTAGTGGAAGCTAGGGAAGGGAATAGAGTACTATCAAGTGCTCGTAGCAGTATTTTTAGCAACGTAAACTAATCTGTTCATATTTTCCTAAAAGATGGGTGATATTCCTGGTGCCTCCCCTATTAGGGCTACCTGCTGAAAGGGTGAGAGTGCTTTCAGTTGTCTTTCCTCCTTCCAAAACTTGTCATTGTTAATTGATTTCTACCACAGCCTTTTAGTAGATGCAGTATCATCAGGAAGAGGGTTTTTTTTGGCGTTATTTATTATCCCATCTCAGCTTCATTTCAGAAGATACTTCCCTCAGAAAGACCAAACACCTGCCCCCATGCTGACAGCTTTACCAAGGGAGATCAGCTGTCAAACGAGAGAGTTTGGTAGTTTTACAGATACCCATAATATTTTTGTGAGGTATTAGGGATGGATACCCAGCAATTACAATTCTGTGACTGCTCCAAGTAGCTATTTGTTGCCTTGACTGACGCTGGCAGCATAAAGGGCTGCTCGGTCCCATTGTGAAACGTACTTGGAAAGATTAACGCGCGCAGGATGTCTTCAGAGGAGGAAAACCGAAGAGAACAAGAAAGCATATAAAAAAATCCCAAGATAGAATTTTGTAGTTTCCTTGCCAATCAGAAAGTAAACATAGCTGAAAAGACAATTGGGACACCAAGAAGTGGAAGGGGCAATAAGGAATTTTCTGGCAGAAGATTTGAAAAATACCAACAAAACATAAATAGATTATGACACATCAGTTCATATTTTTCCATTGAGAAAATACAGTCCCACCTACTCAAGTTTCTGAAAGAAATATGCCAGCTTCTGAGGAGCTGAAATACCAGCTTTTGCTCATATTTCTTGTGATACATTCTTTATATCTTAATAGGACATAGGGACTGTGGTGATTTGTTATCATTTAAATAAGGCACGTTCTTCATTGCAAATAGCAGCTAGTTTTCTGGTAAATGCCTTTTATGGTGCACTTGGGTTTTAATGCTTCCTCAATCATTTCCTTTGTTACAGTTTAAAAAGGCAAAGAGTGGCTTGCCTCTAAATTTCTCGGTAGCTGATTCAGTGAGAGGTGTTTCTCTTCAAGGTTTCCAGTGTGAGAGTAGGATGAAATTTCTTGGCCATTATAGAAGTCTTCAATTCTTTGGGCCTTGAACTTATTTTTCAGATATATTCAGACTATGGATTCCTCGCATGTATGTATGGGGTTTTTCCTTACTAAAGATAGTGACTTCAACTGCAAGTTGTGCATGGAAAGGTGAAAGAACTTTAGAGGCCTCTGAGTATGAGACAGTAAAGTGTTTCCTATTCATAGTGTTCTTCAGGCTGTAGGTTTATGTAGAACTGCCTTTAGACATGAATATAGCTGAAACTAGAAAATAGCTGAAACTTTACTGAAAACACAGGGATTTTGTGGGTTTTTTTTTCCTGTTTCCACTTTTTCAGTGTTGCAGAATTTACTGATGTGTGATATTTATTTTATTTTAAATTTTTATATTATTTTTCTTCTGCCCTCCGCCAAGCCCTCGGGGACACAGCTGTCTGCCCTGTAACTTTTGCTGTCATCGTTAGCACTCCGTTATCTCCCGTGGCTGTGTGAGGACTTTAATCTTCCATGTAATTGATGGTGGTGATTGCTGCTAAAGCTGTAAAGGAAAAGCATCCGTTCACCTTCGTGTGAAAATGGGTGATTAACGAACTCAAGAATGTTTCCTCTCTGCTCTGAACTGAGTAAGTAAGGCAGAGTACCTCAGGCAGTCTAATTTCCTGGCTTGATAATAGACTGGGAAAAGAGCCATTTGTTGTCTTCAGGGTTGTCCATATATGGACAAATCTTTGGCCGGGCTGAGTGAAAACAGTCCTCTTTCAGGAAAGAATAGAATGTTACAGGATTTTAGGAAAAAATGGTTTTATAAGCAAAGGTCTAGCTTAGAATAATGGAAGATAGTTTGCTTCAATGCACTTCAGACCTGCACAGGCTCGGGTTTGTATCCTGGAAGTGTTTCAGAGCATGGCAGCTCTATGTTATGTCTACCCCAGTTGTTTGGCATCCTTTGCATTGAGAAGAACCGATGGTGATGTTGGTGTAGGTGACCTGCAGACTTTCACTGCCTTTTTATTTGGGTGTGGATCAGAGACTAAGACATTTAAGGTGAAGTTAAATACAAGAAAGATTACTTGAGTGTTTCACCACATGTGGCTCAGTTGTATGCTTGTTTATCATTGCATGAAGACCTTTAAGAGTATGATTTGGAAAATCAAGCTGATAATTATCACTTAGAAGATCTAAGAATAGCTGAATAATTCTTGAGTCAACTGCAGAATTGTGGTGTTATTTTCTACTCACTCAAAACAGGGGTTTATGTGGGGTCCTCCCTCTTTTCCTTATGAAATACAGACTGTGTGTAAGCTGTGATTATCTCTGCATTTTGTCATGTGACAGACTTGAGGACAGGAAGCGAGTGGGGGGAGGAATACATCAAAGTCATGGTTGAAGGATTCTCTTTTATCTACTAATCTAGTTTCAACTGGTTACAATATTTTACATGTAATATCTTTGTTCCAGGTACTGTTGAAGAGACATTGATTTCTAAAGAATAGGGACTGTTAAAAGAGTCTTAGATTTCTAGTAAGGGGCTTGGTTTAAGAGTTGTCCCAATGATTGTGTTGTCAAGATCACAGGCACTCTGTTTAGGACACTCGTTTACTTCTGACCTAGGGGAGATTCCACAGAATACACTGATCAGGAGATTCTTTCAGAGTTATTGACAGTCTTGAAGACGATTATATTTTAGCACATTGTAGTTCAGAAAAGTTTTAACTTTTTTCTCCTACCTGTTGTACTTATAAGGGGAAGTTGCATAAGAGAAAGAATGTGGGAGAAGGGATGACGAGAGAGTAGCGGTGGTGTGGCAGAGAACCTGACCCCTGATGAGTTCAGCTGTACTAATTACCAAAGAGTGGGAGCAGCTTTGCCCTTAATAGGTTGCAGCTATGTCCAGTAAGGATGTGTGTTATAAAAGAGTGGGTTGGCAAGCCATGGAGAAGAAGATAGTGGGAGAGTCAATGTTCAGTGGAGCTGCCTGTAGGGAGTTTACAGAGAGAAGGTATGAAAGTTTTACTGTAGGATAAAAAAGGGTTTATGTTTATCATCCTCTTTGGTGTCAGTTATTTGAACCCCCTGTCAATTGGGGGAAAGGTATGAAGATTTTTAGGATAATAGGGGACTGATGCTCGTGGCAGTCATGAGACCACCATTGATTGGTGCCCTGTGTGAGCAGCAACTGACAAAAAAAGAAGGCAAATTTTTTTTTTAAAAGGGCAGTGGGGAAAAAAGCAGCTGATGTGCTTTAGGCATTACTAAAAGTTTCAGCTGAACTTCTTAGACAGAAATAAAATATTATACAGTAGATTGCTTGAAATGGAATAATTATCTTTTTGACAGTAGGGACATGCTTTTAAATATTTTTATTGTCTTAGGGATTAGGCCAGAAAAGGTTATGAAAATATCTTTGGCTACTGAAAGTATTAAGGTTACAATAGAGGGAGGAAGGCATGGATATAGGGTGAGACAGCAGCAATCATTCTGTCTTTGAGAGTAGGCTCTGTTAAGTGTTATCAAGAAGCAGTATCTGGATTGACTGTGTTACTGGGCAGGACATCAAATAATGCAATCCTGTTTCTAGAATATGGCTGTAAATATATGGCATTCTGTAACTTAATGCTCTTCAATCAACACATTGGTGTGGCCTCAATGGCCTGAATTTTTACATTTACATTTTTTTCTATGCTGTGGGGAAAGTATTTAACTTTTTAATATACTTATTCTGAAAAAGAATTATTTTTGATTTGTATTTTGTGATGATTTTTCTTTTTAATTGGGGATGAGAAAAAAAAGCTTGCTTCTCTTTTCCTTTTAAACTTAGCAGTGAGTGCTTCAGTTTCCTGATCATCTTACAGTGCTTGCCTCTATCAGAGCTGACTTAGAACCTTTGTACAGATCTTCAGCTGTGAAAACTGTTTTTGCATTTTCTTGTATTTCTTATTAAGTTGGGCTAGTTTAAGCCATTTCCTGTTTTTACTCTTACAGTTTTTGCTGAAAGCAAAAGACAGTGCTGCAGAGTTGCTTCTTATTACTACTGCCTGCTTTCAGAAATACCTAATCCCCTATTGGAAACAAGATCCCAATCTGGACCTATAGCAAACACTGGTCCATTTTTTCACTAGGTGGAAGGTTGGGGTTAGGTTCAGCTAAGAGAAAAGGACTGAGCCAGATAAAATGAAATAATTTTCTTTACTTGTTCTTTAAACAATTTTGTTAGACATGAAGTTTACAATAATAACTTAATTTTTCAAGGAGACTAAATATGAAAACATACGTGAAGGAAAGGAAAATAAGGTGTAAGTTAATTTTATTTTTACATTTCACTTATTTTTATGCTTTTCTTCAGAAACTGCACTAATACTTGGCTTGCACTAGTTAGGTCAATTAAATGGTATATTAACCAATACTGAATAGTAGCTTGTCTTTCTTCCACCCTAGCCTGAGCTTTGCAATGAAAAGCATGCTTTGCAATAAAAGCATGCTTTTATTTAGCATGAAATACAAGATTTCGTGGCATGTTAGTGAGAACATATTGGAGGATAGCATAATCAAATTTTAGATCTTTTTTTCTGATTAAAAAGTAGCCATATTAATTATCTACATCTGTCCTATATATACTTCTTTTCACTTTTTCTTATGTTTCTGCACTGCATATAGTACTTTCTAAGATCCATTTTAATTCTGTCCCTGGCAGTTTTTACTCTTTAATCCTTCTCTCCTTTTATTTGGTAAGATTTTGACTTTCTTCTTCCTGACCATCTCCCAGCTGAAGTGTATTCTATTCTCTGGCTGCTGAACTTGTACGAGGTTTTTCTTTATTCAGATAGCTTGAGAACTTTTTCCTTTCTAGGCTGCCACAGGCTGACTCTTCCTCTTCATAATTTCTTTTGGCATCAGAGCACTTCGTGGCTCTCTGTGCAGGACTGCTGGAACCTCAATATTGGTTTGAAAGAACGAGAGTTAGATGATGGTGCGGATTGCCTGCATGACAGATTGTTCCAAATGCTTGCTCACAGCTAGTTTAAGCAGAAAAGCAACAAGTCATAGGGAAGTTGCTCAGGAAGAGCATATCAGATGGTGGGCTGAGTGAGAAAAGGTAAGAATTGGGTCATTGAGGATGTGGTTTCAGCCTAGCTCTAAGGAAGATATGAGCAAGTGGAGAGAGAGGCAGGCATTTGGGGAAGATTTATTTGGTCAAGTTACGAAGAACCACTGACAATTTTCTGCTCTTAGAGGCACTCTTCTATATGATTTATGGTGATGAGGTACTAGGTTGCCTATTACTGAAATTTCTATCTGCTGGATTGTTCTTCCATGGCTGAGACAGAAATTTAAGGGAAGCCCTGGAACCGTGTCCGCATTAATATGTTCAGGTTAGAAAGGTGATTTTTAAGATAACTGTCCTAGTTGTTTTCATTTCTTCTTGGTTCACGTCAGAAAATGGTCCAACAGAGTATCTATCTTTTAATTGGATTATTTCAGACTAATCAGAACTGGGATGTGCACTACAACATTTTCTCTTAAGAAAGAGGTTTGGTGCATAGGACCAGGTTAGACAGAGTTTGAAATAAAACTAACCTAAACATTAAAGGTGCGAATGCTGTAATCACCTGTGCTGGTCTGGAAATCCATTAATGAGCAAGCTGTGTTAATGTAGGCACTGACCTGATTTGCAGCTCATTCTTGGAAAATTCAGCAGTACCCCAGGAATCCTTTACAGTGGTTGTGGTGGTAGCAAAATGCCAGACTCAATGTCATGTGTGGAGTGATGTTTTGCATCATCTAAGTGTCTGAAAAATTACTTTGAAGTCCAGGGTCTGCTGAACAGCTTTGGCAAAACGTGGTGAAAGTACTGTGGAATATTGATGTAAGAATATTTTGTTACCCACTGAAAGGACCTCAGATGGATGCAGATGAAGAATTATTTTACTGTGGGCCTATTCAATCTGTTCATGATTAATGTGTTTGTAAAACACAGCTTAGGCTTATGTATTGCACTGTTTTGAGATTTGTCTTGGGTTTTGGTGATTTATTAACGTTATAAATTTGATTCTGCTGAACTGGTCTGACTTGCAAAGAAAATCAGAATTTTTATTCTGCTGAGGAACAGCATTATGCCCTGTGTCGGATTTAGTTACTGAAAGCACAAGTAAGCGTGGTTATAAAAAGTCCAGTGAACTTACAAAACACAAGTGACAAGAGAGGAATGTTGCATTCTTCCCCACACTTAAATACTACTGTGCCATTGTTCTGATTTATAATCGTTTTGAAAACTAATCCCTTGGTATGGTTTTTTATTTTGTATTTATATCAATACTGAATCTGACAGAAGAGTCCTTATTTAACCCATATAATAAGTTTTTTGACAAAATTTGTAAACGTTGGCTTTTTTCTCCTTTGTTCTCCTGTATCTAGCCAAGTGCATGTTTTCCTAGCCTCATAATGGCTAATGGACAATCCTATGTCCCCTTTTCTGTTTATCTAACTTTGTTAGAATAGCCTTAGTCAGAAAGAACTGAAGGACTATACTTTGTGAACTGTGTATTCCTAATCCTCTACTCTTCACAGAGTGTAGTTCCTCTGGTACATTTTAATTGTGACTTGATTTTTTCTGTTATCTTCAGACTGCCCTTTGTGGTTTGCTTTGCTTTCTCTCATCTTTGTTTTTTAATGTTGTCTCTGGTTAGGTAAGCTAAATGAGAATCATTCAAGTTTGTCTGGTTCTTAAATTGTCTGCTGGAAGGGAGTGAGTGTGGTGTAGAACAGCACGAAGCTAATTTTGAGCCTCAAACTTCCTGTTTAGCAGTGCACATGGTCATGGAAGGTCATAGAAACATCCATATTTGCAAAAATAAAAGTAACTGAACAATCCACCCTCTGTTGAGGTCTGTGCTGATACCAGGTGTGTTAGGTTTCTATTTGTGCTGAGACCAATCTGATTTGCTATCTTATGCTATCGATCCATGTAACGTTTATTAAGTCTAACAAGAATTTATATTTGCTGTCAAGAAAGTGTGTGTTTCAGCAATGGAGCACAAAACTGATATTACAAAAGCATGAGCTGAACCTTTCTCTCACTGAAGTTTGTAGTGATGGTTTCCCTGACGCTCAGGAGCTGGGATGAATACTTTGGTGGTTGTTTCCAGGTCTGCTGCAATGGGGCCATTCTTACATCTTTGCATGATATGGGGTGATACATGTTCGTAGGATGGTGGTGCTTGCACGGGATTTAGTAATTTGTATTTTGATGAGTAGCTTTTTTCGTTAGATTTGCTGGAAATTCAAATAAAACAAAAAAAATTATGCATGTGTTGTAATTAACTTATTCGTAAATGCTGCTTTTCTTTTCCTCTTAGTAAGTTTTACCTTCACAGGTGCAGTGTAATATCCTAATGGTGTTTTATGTAGCCTTGGTCACAGTTATTTGCAAGTGTTTTATTCAGTGATAAGTCACTTTTCTGTCTTGCAATTTTATATATTTCATTGCTGACACTATAATCATCTCTAGCACTAACACTGTACTGACAGAAACATATTAAAGTGTGGTGTTATCTCACATTTTCTTGGTGTAATTCAGGGAGTATCGTGTACGCTGACATTTGTATTGTGTTTGGTAACATTGGGAAGTGTGTGTGTGCTATATGGGTTTTGTTTTGTTCTTTTAAGCTAAGCAATTCTACTGTAGTATCGTTAGTGGTTTTGTTAGTTGGTTTTGATATCCAGGGATTCTGATGTGAAGTTGCTTTAGGAAGTGAACTGTTCAAACACTTATGTGATAAAAGCTGTACCTATACCAATGTCAGCAAAGTTACCCAAGGCTGCCTTTGACTCCAACAGTATAAGCTGAATAGCAAGGAATTTTTGAGTTTTAGTGTTGCCATACAGAGGACACTAGCAGCAATGTTCTAACCACAGATAAGGTGATTTTATTAATTGATCTTTTGCACAATATTGCTTACAATGGAACTATGTTGGTACTCTTTAACTTGAATACTGTCTTGGCTGTTTGCATATATTGCAAGTATGTTAAAAATACAGATAAGGAATTGTCATGGATGTGGCTTGTTGTACAAGATTCTGGGCTGTTAGCTGGAAAAATAATAGTGGAATTCATGTGAAGCAATAAATACGATACAACACTGTACGTGAACGTGTGTGTGTGTGTAACAGACATAAACCACACCAACATGTAGGATTTTTGTGTTTGAACTTGTTTAATGTACATTTCTCCAGAGCTTATGTTTTATTCATTATCCTTAAGCCATTCCTGAGGTAACACCATTCTTACTGTCAACTGCAGAAGATAGAGCTGCTAGGCTGCACTTGACCACTTTCATGAAAATAAATGTAAGCACAAGATAGGCTGGGTTTTTTTCTCTGTGAGCTATTATAGAAGAAATAGCCACTGAAATGTTAGGTTATTTAAGCCTCTACCTCCATAAAACTGATTTTTATCTGAGGGGCTGGGGTGTTGAGAAGGAAGCAGAAGGGAGGTTACGTTACCTGAAGATGATGGATCCTTATTTCAGTCTGACTTCAGGTCTTGTGTGCTTTGCACATGCTGATTTCAAAGCAGATTGATTATTGTAAGGAGTTTGCAGGGATGATGCTGGAATAAATGCATACATAAATCATTACAGAATAATGATATTTAACCTGTGATGGAGTCTTGATGCTTTATATATTTTAGTGATTTATATACTTTGTGTACTTTCTTCTTCTGGAAGGGTGTAAAGATTGGTTTTGTGCTCTTCTGACAAGACCTGAAAGCTCCACCTGGGACAGTGTGCTATGATGGTGTTTTCAGTAGAAATTTAGAAGCATACAGCTATAAATCTATCAGATAGAAGGAGGACTGCTGTTTTTAACAGTGATCTATATAACATCAATTATACATTTAGAGAAAATAATCTTGAAAGACTGTAGAATATGTGCTTATAACATTTGATTGATTTGCATCTATGTGGGAATCTTAATTTTGTTTTCTTTACATGTAGTTAAAAAGAAAGGATGCCTTTATACATCTCTTGCATAGTTCAACTGTTGCATGGCAGGCATTGAGGTCACACTTCCATGGAGATGAATAGGTGTGCGCTGCAGTTTCTTTCCACATGAAAAGTGTACTTTGTGGGCTGGCTAAGACAGCTCTAAGGATCATGTAGTATGTGGTCTCATTACCAATAATGATACCACATTGGCTCAGGAAAGGCTTGAATGATGAGACTGGCACTGTTTATCTTCTCAACTCTGTCATTTCTCAAGTGAGAAATGATGATGTACAATTGTGGCTTTTTTTCTTAAAGTTCCCTTAAAAAAAGACAAAAAAAAAGCTAGCAAAATTTAATTATTTTCCCATTGTAAAAAATAAACAGCTATCCACCTTTTAAAATGGGGCCTCTTAAATTAGCAGCATGTGACATCATTTGTTAATAAAGGTTATGAATTGAACCTTCAACCCAAGTAAAAATGAGGGGAAGCTGAGCAGAATGTTGTATGGTAAGGATTTCTAAAAGAACTTGTTCTACCACCCTTTGAGGCTAAATAACATGCTTATAAAACGGAGAGCTACCAATTTTATTGCTATTTCTGTGGAACTGAATGTTTTTCCTGAGACTAACCATACCTTGGGAACGCATTTAATGCAGGTGAACATGAAGGTTCTGGGACAAGTGTTCTGAGCATAGTCAATTAAGAGTGTCCATTGCTTACTGTTTTACCATATTTGGGGAATCTTCTTGCATAGCTGGTTATCACTCTCATTTATGTTGTGGTCCCTCTTCCTATTTTTAACTCCACAAAACACTAGAACTAATTAGATAAATGTGCAAATGAGTAGAATTTACTGAATTTGGGTAAATCTGTACATATTTTGCTACTGTTTCCTGAAAGGATTTTTTGCTGTTTTTGCGTTCAATATTAGTTCCACTGAATTAGGTGAGTCACAGAAAACTTTTATTTAAGCTTTGTGATTTATGAAGTGATGGTTTTAAAGAATAGTATTGGGCAATCTTAACTATAAAGACAGACATTGTTATCCTGTTATCCATTTTGGAAAATTTATTAACCGTAGATTTTATTTTTACTTTGATAAATCACCTAATGATTTAGCAGTAATTATAGTAGTAATAATTGCATGTGATGCTTGCTTGTTTTCATTAAGTTCTGTGAGGACAAATATCCAAAGGATAAGAAAAAAAACTAGACAGCAGATGGACCACTGAGACCCTGTGCTTTGATGTTTTAAGGCAGTCTGAGAAATACTTCAAGCTAGCCATGTGCCCACATGGTTGCTGAAAGACTTGGTGCTGGTGTTTCTGAGATCTTCTGCTTGCTAGCTCAGGGGATGGCAGGGGAAAACAGTTCCCTAAGGAGAGAATGCATTGATGTGCCTAGGAAGTGCAGGGAAGAGTTTGGGGAGAAAGAAGTGAGTAGTGGAGAGGAGAAGGAGTGTGCCAGAGATGCTGATCTGTGCCGCATCACATCATCTGTTGAGCTGGCCTTGGGCTAGGCAAAGTTTGGGTTGGTTGGATCCTGAATGAGACAACAAGTGATTGATTAGCCCCATGAGACTGAGCGGTGGGACTGATAAAGCTTTTTCCCACTCTGGTTTTGTCTGGTGGCTGGTGCCCTCTGTAGCTGCATTTATATGTTTTAAGGGTTTATGTTGCAGCCATTTTTACAGTGGAGGCACAGATATACCCTCTTTTTTACCAAGCTGTTTTGGAGTGATCTCAGATGTGTTAACACCCTGAAAGAGATGAATATCTTCATTGCAAATGGACAGAACTTTAAATATCTTTCACATTCATGTGCACATTTGCATCTATATTTCCATTATCAAATTTGCTCATTTCTTTTGGAAATCTTACAAAACTAGTGTTGTTTCACAGGGATTGCATGTTCTGTACTTACTATCTCTAGAGGTAGCTCTTCCCCACTGTAATGCTTTTGGCCTGTGTCCCCAAATACTTTCTCTCCCATGGGTCTCAGCAGCCATGTGGAGATGTGCTGTGACTGATGGTGTGGGTTGACTGGCTGCCAGTGTGCTGATTGATTAAGTCCTGGGCACGCAAGAGAAAATCTGAAGCTCTTTTAACCATGGGCATGCCAGTTTACCCAGTCGCCAGTGGTCATAAAACTTTCAGAAATGTAGTTATTTTTGGGTGGCTCTTGAGCTGTGCTGGTGTTAGTTGAAATTGGCTCATAAGTCCAGAAGTTGTTATGGGAAAAAAGCAGAGAGGCTGCTGATTTGGCCAGTCAGGACTGAAGGTGTGAACACTGTGGAAGCCTGAATGTTTTCTCCTCTAGACTCCTGCAATGGCTCTGACTTGCACAGAATATTTCCAGACTGGCATAAGTCTAATTGGGTAAATTCAAAGCTCATTCTTTCTTCTCGTCTCTGCTTTACACTCCCATGTTTTGGCATTTAAATTCTGATCTCGTGTTGCAGGCACAATGTGGTCACTGCCTTCCTACCTGAGAGGGTACTGTGGCAAAGTCAGCAGACTGACTGGCTTGCTGTGGTGCTGTGTGGATGTGTGTGATGCAGCATAACTAGTCAAAAGTGCACTTACCCTTTGTGGTGTGCAACCCACTGTACTGAGAGGGGTGCCAGCATGTGACTTTGAGGACTTGGATAGCATGTGAACAAATGAGCTTGGATTTTTGTTAGCTTGAGAGGTAAGTTTGCAATCCTGGTTTCATTCACTATTCACTCTGTTGTTTCAATGCATTTTGTGTTAGAGGAAAAAGTGCTCTTTCAGGCAAAAGCTATTGGTGATCCGCAAAGTTGTCTGATCTATTGATGATGGAGACTCACAGTTCACAGCCTAGTGAACTAGTGGAACGAGGTGCCTGGGAGTCTAACCCTTTTCAGGATGCTGTGCAGTGATGACCACAGAAATGGGACAGTGGAAGGAAAATGTGTTGCAGGGAAGGAGATATGGAAAAGAGGGTGAGTGCAAAGTCGATTTGTAGGGGAAAAGTTTTGTGCTGAGGATTCAACATTGATCCTATGCATTTTAGTGAGGTTTATTTCAGAGTGGGTCTGCTTTAGTTCTATGCATTATAATACCCTTGTACTTCTGGAGTGCATCTTCTGGTGTAGCTCAGCCAACGGGGAAGCCTCCATGCACATGCTCTGAATCTGAGTTCAGCCATAGGGATCAAGGTGCCATGAGTAGGAGATGTGGGGAGAGTCACTTTGGGAGCAAACTTCTGAACCAGTTGTGTATGAATAGATTCCTGCAGTGCTTCTAATGTATTTAAAGAGCATTTTGAATCCCTTTAAAAAAAAAAAAATACAGTTTTTTTTAAAAAGTTGCAGATTTTGTTAGCTGTGAGGAAGCCAAAGATTAGTGATAGATAGCCCGCCAAAGCAAAGTTGTTCCTAAACTATAGGCATGGCAACCAAATGAAAGGTTTTGGCAAAAGATATGAAAACATCTGGCAGAAGATAAAAAAATAAAAAAAGCAGGGCCAAGTGAGGTGCAATGGGCAAGATGCTACTAAAAAGGAAAAAAGCAACCACAGGGTCAGAAAGATCTTTACTGGATGGAAAAGTCAGTCTTCCATGTGAGAAGAAAAGAGCTGTTGCTGAGTTACTCCATTTATAGCTGTGGTCCCTCCTAGGGAGAGGTTACCTAGATCTGTGTGAAGAGTAAGGTTAGCTCCTTTTGAGAGGAGAAGGGTAGAGCTGGTCAGCTGAATGGGGTGAATTATCCGCTTTTCTGGGATTAAAAATTTCAGCGTAGCTTGGAGTGGCTGTGGGATTTAAAGTGAGAAACCTTTGTTAACTGATGACTGACAGGTTGTTGAGTTGTTTTTTTTTTTTCCTGAAGAGGGTTCAGTTCTTGCTGTTTCCAGGAGAAATTCAATAGCTTTGGAATTTATAAATTTTTCTCTTTCAATTTCTACAAGGTCAGTGAAAGGTATATTTCAAACTTTGCTGTTCAAGGTCTGCTTCTTCATGTTTTTCCACTTAAAAAAAAAAAAAGTGAGATAAAGTTAGCAAATGGCCTTGAAACTTTTTCACTCCAAAAGAGACTTCTGTCCTTGCACACTTTTCTTCTTCCTGCCTGTAGACAAGAGGGAGCTTCGCCTACTCACTTGAGTGACCTGTCACTTCCATCACTGACAGTTGTCTACTTTTATGTGGAGATTAATGAATAATTTGTTATTTCTTCTGTGAAGAAATAACTTGAAAGCCTTGGAGGTGCAAAGGACACTCTAAGCTTGCAGTCATGCAGCTTTTGAACATGGAAACCCTTGTAATGCTGATGAGAAGATCTTCAACTGAAGTGGCTGCATCTGGTTTGGCCATTGCATGGCTTGCTTTCTCTTGTGCCTCTAAGAGAGCATAATAGCTTAGCATAATAACAGAGGCAAGTGTGCTGTTGAATATTGAAGTGGCTAAGATGAAAACCTAGGGTTCAGTCCATCAGTGTGACTTTGCTTATACTCTTCTCATCTGTTCTTGGTATTCTTTGTCTGTGGGAACTTTCCTCACTCCCCTGCAGGAGGTTGGCTCCAGTTGGGTGCTCTCTAGCCTGTACTTTGTGCAATTCATGTGTATGTACCTTGAGAACCATGGAGAAAGATAGCTGTTGGTGCTGTCTCTGTGGTTAAAACACTTCTGTGTTCAGTGAGTGTGAAAAACCTATGTCAGCTTCTTCAGGTTGCTCATGAGCAAGTGCTTCTACTTTTCCGGGAGAGTTTATTGTGCTGTACTATGCAGAAATGGTACAAAACTGCAAGGAGGAGGAGTGGTATTCTGGAAAGCCAGAATGGCAGGAAAGAAATTCTGGAGGAAGAAGGGGAAGCAGTGGAGGGCTGGAGAGCTCAGGGGACAGGACAGCTTGATTTTGTTTTTGGAGAGAAACTTGAAAGGAGAGGAAGAAATCAGGATGTGTGATGTCGGTAATCCAAACAGAAGGAGTTAATAAGAGTTGGAAAACTGGACAATTAGTGGTTTTTTTGGCAAGAATTCCCATTGGAAACTAATATATGGGAGCAAAATCATATAATAAATATCAATGAAATATTAAGCATTAAATAGTCATTTCCCATATGTTCTGGGCCTCTGTTGAAGGTACTTCATGCGACAATGTTTGCTAAACAAAAATAATTCCAATTTGGGATGTTTAAATCAGGCAGCACTTCAGCTGTTTGCACATCGAAATTCAGCATTTTCTAATGTTTATGGCTACACCTGTTACATGCAGCAGCTGGCAGATGCATCGTGTAGAAACTGTCTCTCAATTGTTTAAAGTAAAAGTATTTGCAATAAATAATATTTCCTTGATTTTTTTTTAATTTTTTTTTTTTGGCAGAGATAGGACAATAGATGAGAGCAGTAATTTAGTGAACGTCTTAAGTTATAATTCATGGTCTTTATTTCAAAGTCTAATTACTGCAGGGTGTCCAGAAAAAGTATGCTTTGCCATGTTGGATCCATGTGTGGTGAGAATCATGGATAAATTTTTAAAAATTGAATGAGAAGTATTTTTCTGAAGATGGGGGGTGGAAAAAGCCTTTAACTTGTATGTCTCAAATCTCAGGCAGGCCTGACCCTGCCTTTTGGCCAAAGAAGTCTGATCAGGGCAGGACCAGATGAGTAATGTTTGTGGTGGTGCAAATCCCTGGTGACCCATTCGGAGCAGCTGCAGTTCCTAGTTGTTGGAAAACTCAGGTTTTGACTAAGACAACAGCTGGGGTCTGGCAGGTTAGTAATAATACAGCAAATTAGCATCATCATCTTGACAATAGCAAACAGCTTAGAATGTTGACTAAGAAATTTTAAATTCCTTATTCCAGTTGTGCTTGTTGACTAAAGGCAGAAAAAAATTGACAGTAAAGTAAATCCTCTGAATACAAGTCACTGTTCAGTGTGTGTTGTTCAGGAGTAGCACAGTAGAATTAATTGGTACTATTCATATTAGATTGATGAAGCAACTTTTTCTCCATAGGTTTGTCCAGTTCAGGAAGTTTTGCTCCTTTTGTAAGTTTTGCTCCCAGAGTAATATTATATGCTTTATAGAGATGCCTCTGGGGGGATTTTACTGCACTCCCAAGACAGATGAGAAAACATAAGGCAAATCCAGCTGTGAAAATAAGCCCCCTATCTTATTATTTTAAAATTAATCTAATCCAAAGTGTTTAATAATTGAGGGGATTGTGCAACTTTCTTTTTTACCAATATATTGATTTCAGATACTGGTCTGGTCAAATGTGAATGCTGCTGGTGTTTCAGTTTATAATACTCTCTTTCATAAACTTACAGCCACAGTATCAAATATATGAGAAAAAATATGGATATGAGAGAGGATGTAGACAAGATGATATTTTACAGGCCAGATGAAAAATAAATTTCCATACTTTGGATGTTATGCCTGGGGTTTCATAATATTTTCATTTGGTCACCTTCTGTGTGTACAGATATAAAAGCAGGATAGAAATTTTATTTTTAAAAAAGTTTGGTTTTTTTTTCAAGGTCATCTTTTATATTTTATGGTGCTTTTTTTGATTTTTTTTTTTTTCAGCCATGGTCATAGCTTTTTTTTGTTGAGCTATCAGAAGTGATCTAAGTGCTATGAGGAGTGCAATGACTCCACTGCTACTTCTACAGTAACAGTTATCATGGTGTTCCTGAAAGGATAGTGGGCATCACATAGCTGTGAGAGGAAAATATGATCTATTGTGCATTGAAAAACAGAACCAAGAAGAGGGAAACCTGCACCACTTTAAAATAAGAGGTAGAGGATAGATAGGGGATGTAGAGGATAGATGCTTTTCATATATGTTTTTAGTTTTTCTGGTTATTCTGTGATAGCTGAATAAATGCTTCTAGACGTTGCCAGTAAGATTACACATCAAATTACATGCTCAGTGGCAGTTTGCCACTGCCAGGGGCACTACTGCATATCTAATCTGATACAGGGTTAGAGGCAGTGTTTTCTTTACTAACAGATGCATCTATAGAAGTTCTTTAAATTTTAGTATTATACATTTTGCAGTTTATAACAAAAAAATGGTGCTGTTAGTACATAGAAACAATGTCGAACAATGTTTTGCTCAGCCTTACTAACAAGAATATTAACACATGGTTTTTGTAAGTTGATGTTTTCCTTGGACTGGATCTAGTGCTGTTGAAGCTACAACTGGAGCAGAGGAACTATAAATATTTGTAATTGGTCTCCTTTGGTTATCCAGAGTTACTGTACTAGATGTATGTATGAAATTCTTTGTTTTCTCTTCTGTGTGTTAGTTCTATGCTAATCTATCCTTTTGTGATATTTTGGAGCGAATATTAACCACTTTTCCCAGATAACTACTTTAAAGCTTAAATGATATGTGCATCTGTGCAAGCTAAAACAGCATATTTCATTCAGAGCTATTTCAAGAGGAGGACAAATCTACTAGACAGAGCCTCAGCTTTTCTCTGTTGCTAGGACATGTCTACCATTTCTCAGGATTCCCAACCTGGTTTATCAGTGTGCTCCAGAACTTGAAACAGGCTTCAGAGATCCCATGACATTTTATCAGGTATATGTTCATGCTGATAATTGCAGTATAATGAAAAAATATATTAAAAAATAGAGTAACACCTGTGTGACTGTATATTTAAGGGGGTTTTTAAAATTATTTTCCTTCATGTTTTCAGCCTCTCTTCAGTGATAGTTCTGTGTTAATAGTTCAGTGAGAGTCTGATGCACAATTCACTCCCACAGCATTGCATTGCATCATTAAATTAATTACAGATGACCACAGACTAAGTACTGTTCAGAATGGAACAGCCCTGCGTAGACAGGTCTTGAAATTCCAGAGAGCCAGAATTCACTCTGAATCCATGGTAGGATCATTCATAGGCAGCTTGTTGCAAGATCAGTCATAAATTGTGCCCGAGTGACACTTTCAATACTTAAAACCTTTTGAACAAAAGGTAGAGGAAGAGCAGAGAATGTTGTTTACATACTGAAACTGAGATATAGGTATAGCTGCTTTCAAACAAACCTGCTGAATGTGCTGGTGTTTGATGGGCTGTGTGTG
The DNA here is from genome assembly GCA_013397245.1 of Thryothorus ludovicianus. Lineage (NCBI taxonomy): Eukaryota > Metazoa > Chordata > Aves > Passeriformes > Certhiidae > Thryothorus > Thryothorus ludovicianus. Next base: position 144,329 of record VZTB01013920.1, on the reverse strand, counting down.
GCAATGTGTACTGCTAAGGTTAATAGTAGAGAAAATAGGAATTCTGGAATAGAATTGTTTGTGGTGTTGAGGGAGTATTGGTTAGGCCAAAGAAATTTAAGTAAAATACAAAACCTGTTGGTTATTGTTTACAGTTAAACGTTGGTCTTAAGTGTTTATAACCGATGCATTGTATTTGAAAAATGCTGTTTCTTTTCAGTATCAAGTGTACAGACTAGCAGATTAGTGATAAACTTTGGTATTCATGTGCTGAAAAAGCAAAAAATAAAGGCAAAACTTATAGCCAGACAATTGCAGCTTAAGCAGCTGTTTAAAATAAAATTTATACCAATTGATGAATTCTGTAAGCCATGTAAGTAGTGAAGAGGGAAAACACTTTCTATGTTTTTAATGTTTGTTTTAATTTTTATGTTAAGAGCTTTTGAATAATATTTGTGGAATTTGGGTAGTTGTGATTACTTGTTTTTTATTATTGCAAAATATATTTATTAAATGTTTGGGTCTAATTAGCTTTTAATAGCTATACAGGAAGATAACCTTGAACAAGATAATATGTATTTAAAACATTTTTATTTAGTATCTTAGGGGAGTCTGAATCAAGCATGCAGCTTTTTTGACAGAAATAATCTGTGCTGTAAGACAGTAGCAGTTGGTCATTGCCTACTTATAAATATATCCTAACTTCAAGAGGCTAATGATTAAAAAAAAAAAACAACCCAGCAAATTCCTGGCAATAAAATAATTAAATTAATTTTATTTTTTTACTGTATGATAGGGATTTTTGCAGCATGACACAGTAATGACTTATTTGACCAATCTGACTGATATAACCAAAACTGTCTGCTTTACTTTTATATTCTTCCTTGCTTGATTGAATTGTGGAATTTTTCACCATAGTTTCACCACAATATTCAACAGCCACTCCTCCATGTGAAAGACTTCCAAGAAAAAAACCCCATAAAAATAAGTGAATGGCAGTAAAGATCACAGCTCTTCATTTGTTACACACATTTTTCTGATCTACTACTCTTGTCTTTTAGCACAAAGGCAATTTTACAGGTGGAAAATGGAGGCATTTAAATCCACATAGTGAAATGTAGCCACGAATGTCCCATTTCTCTGTGCTAGGGATGTCTGTCCTTAGAATTTTAAAACAAAATTTTTATTTTATTCTATTTTTAAACAGAATTTAAAAAAATAAAACATTTTAAATTTTTTTAAAAATCATTTTCATAACGCAAAATGAACCTAAATGGAAAACAAACTGTCCCTTCTGCTGATGGGTTGAAGAAGTCCCTGATGGGTACCAGAACAGGACATGTGAAATTGCAGATTCCTACTGAGTGGTTTGGCCTTTAGAACTTCCNACTGAGTGGTTTGTCCTTTAGAACTTCCTCAAGACCTCGTGGGAAAACGATGTCAGAAGAGGAAATGGAATTTTTTCTCTAGAACAAATCTATTTTTATTAACAAAAATATAATTGAGGCCTCATCATGGTTTCCACTCAGAGTTTTTGGTTAAAATGCTCATTGCCCTGTAAAGCTTAGTGGTCTTTAGGTAAGCAATTCCCAGGCTTTTCTAGTGCCTCAGAATGGCTATTTTGGGACTTTGCATTAATATAGTTTTCTGAGGGAGAGGAAAAACAGGGATGAATGACAATGACCTTTTAATTTGCTTTTTTTTTTTTTTTTAATTTAAGCAAAAAGTTATGTCAAATGTTGAAGCTTGGACTTACTAAGGATATGCTGCCGAAGTGTTTCAGGTCTGACCACTACACAAACTTTGGAAACTACTTTAGGTGCAGGGTTCCCTTTGAAGAATTATTAGGTGTATAAAGTGAGTAGCTAGAGAGGGTCTGCTACTTACATGTTCCAGTAACCTTGTGTTTTCTGGTATTGCATCTCATGACCAGGCATTAAAATAGGATAACATCATGCTAGCATGGTCTCAAATTAAATTACATTTTTGTTTAGTTGAGGTCTTACAGAAAAATTATGTACATGTAAGTATTCTGGGTATTTTTTTTAATCAACTTGACTAAATTCAGGTGAGATTCTCATTAGAGGAGCTTGTTTTGCTAATCATTCATTTGTATACTTGAGGTACCATTAAGTTTGACAGTACTGGTAGCTGTTTGTTTTTTTGAGTATTTGCCACCTTCCCCCCCTCTTCCAAAGGCAAGCATACTTCATTTTACCATTTCTGAAACAAATTGAGCTACTTTTCCGTGAGTCTGGTCTTTGGAGGTTGCAAATGTTTTGATAAACTTGTCTTGAACAGTGAAAATTGCAATTAACAGAAAAAGGCTTTTTCTGACACGAGTGATCTTCCAAATTGTCAGTTGGGGATCTAATTTCAAGTTAATGAGTCAAAAATAATTTCATCTCTCCCAAAAGGCTTGAAAATACTGGATCCTCCTGCCGGCTGTAGGGTTTGTTTCTCACATTGTGTTTTAAGTGCTTCTGCTCTCTCCTTCTGCAAGGCCTCTGACTACTTCAAGGTGAGGATTTTTTACGAACTATAGCGGGACTGGAGCCAAATAGCCGCATTATTTTAATTAAATAATGTTGCAGCTTTTAATTTTAGATGTTAATTGAAAGGCTTTTTCTTACATGAGCAAAGCCTGAAGGATTACTGCTTTCCTCTAACAGCTGCTCACATCACTCCTACCTAGAGGATGAAGAATTGCATTCCTTTTGGTGATTTAAGTTCTACCAAAGCTGCTGGTTGCAGCAGCGAGACCCAGCTGTGAATATTGACAGCATGTGACGTCAGAAGTTACCATGTTTGCTTTAATTGAGTTCTTTGTAATATACCTTTTCTTCTTCCTTCAATGTGGAAACTTCACTTGAGCTCTTGTTTTATGTTTCGAATAATTATTTAAAGAGCATTCCTTCTCAGTTTCTTGTGATCTGTTGGCAGTTTTTTTCCAAGAAATGTGGGCCAGTTGTGTTTCTGTATGGGACTGTGGATTAAAACATCATGATTTAAATCTGTAGATCAGAGCAGAAAATCTGTTTGGGATTTAATGTGTAAGATTTTGGGACTTGGGGACTGAACATTGTGGTAAAGGTAAAAATATGGTATGACTTAGTGGAGAACATGTGAGTTTGAGGCCGTAATTATTTATTATATGAAAATATGAGCAAAAGAAATCATGGCCTCAAGAATGTGGCTTCTGTGGTTATGTTACCACACTGGAATTTATTTTTGACTCTGGAACAGCACTGCTGTCAAGGTGGACTACAGCTTTGTATTTATTAAAGCTAAATTTGTTTAATTATCCTGTTAATGACAAAACATCCACGAAATAGTAATAGGCAGAAATTATTTTTTAACTATTTTATGCTAATGGCCATTTTATTTTCTCTACATTGTTCTTATTCTGTTTTTTTTTTTTTCAAGCATTGTCAGTAATGAGTCATAGGATTAATTAATAGAAGACCTTGAGAATGCAAACTGAAGCATAATTGGTGTCAATGGTGTCAAATAGAAATTAGGTAAAAGTATAACTTCATGTAAATTTCCTCTTAATTATTAAAATGCATAAAACAAGATACAGTTTTATTTAGGCATAACCTTTGTCTCTTAGCACATGCTGCAGGTGATAATTTTTTGTATTCAAGTGGGAACATTTGTGTAGGAGAAGGTTGATTAAAAGGAATCTAAAAGTCTCTAAGTGTAGCTAAGCACATATGCTTAGTACTTAATAGACTTAGATATGTGTAACAAGCAGCTTTCCATTCCTTGCTGGAGGCTGCAGTCAGCCTTGAGTTGGAATTGAAAATTATTGCTGATACTATATAAGCTCAAACTGAGTTATTTTGAATAAAGCACAGAGTTTGAAGTATGTGTGTTGCATGAACATTTTGAGCCTGGGAAGGATGCAGTACACAGCTTGGCTGAATGGAAAAGCTGTTCGTGCATTCTAAGGATGTGGCCTTTGCTCGTGCTACATCAGTTAAATCTACTTGCCTTTTAAAATTCTTGTGTTTGCAGTGTTCTCTGTTGTACTGATAGAACTGTGAAGGCAGGATTCAGAGATGGTTTTCTTGTGACTGTAACTCGTTTCATAGTGAGGATGATGAGCCAAGATAAATCTCAAACGAGTGAATTTTTAGAATTATGCAGAAAATGTGCTGCATAATATTTGAGCTGTATTTACAAACAGTTATCTTTGATGTATTTCATTTGATTTACCATTATATGTGTAAAAATGCCTGCACACAGTAGAAACATGGCTCTCTTACTTCCTCAGTGTTCCTAATGCTGAAATCCATGCCAACCCATGGCTAAATCACATGGAGCTACTAAATTGTATGTTTGCTTTGCCCCCTTTTACCAGGTTCTTCTGTTGTCAGCTTTTCCACATTTCCCAAATATACAAGCTCTGTTTGCCCCTTATAATAGACAGAAATAGGACTGTGTCTTAAAGGATGAATGCGTTGGCATGTGAAGTCAAGGCTGTGGCCAGCATGAAGCATCCATTAAAAGTTTTCATGAACTTCTGGGGGGCTCCTTGGGACTTGCCTGACTTGCATGTCTTGTATCACTTACATGACTGTGGTCCCTTGGAGAGGGAGGCCAAAGAAATTACTGGCATCTCTCTCCCATAACGACTCTGTGCACATTTGTCCTCACCAGACCTGCAATCTGAGTAGTTACATGCTACTTTCTCAAGGCTGTCAACACATTTGAAAGCATCATCTAGACACTCCTCAAATGTTCCCAGATACAGACACTTGTGGCTTGCCTTGAAATCCTTTTGGATAAACCACAGACACTTGAGCCTGGGGTTACTGCTTGAAACATGCATGACAAATCTGTTGATTACTTCTACCTAATTGCAATTCAGCTTAAAGAAACAACCCACAAACCAAAGTCAAACCACCAGAACCTTCAGATCTGAAAGGCTAAGGGTTATTTAGTTTTATTTAGTGGCTGGAAGGATGATACCTCTCCAGGCCTCGTGCAGGCAGGGCTCTACTTTGTCTGTCTGGAGAAGCAGAGGGGCAGTGCTGCAGTGCAAGGGAGCTTGTGCCTTTCAAAGAAGAATCCTTACAGTCATCTTTTTGGATTACCTGCCCCTGCCTGATTCATGAGAAAGAGCCTGAATAGGAAACAAAATCGGGAGAATTCCGAGTGTCTAAACACGAGGGTGCTTTTTAAACACAAAAAAAACTGGTATCACTACAGAACTACAGCGTTGCACTTCTGTGGCTAGTTTCCCTAGGTGAAGCTCTTAAATTTCCTATTTAAAAATACTTTCAAAAGCTTGCAAGATTTCTTATTTTAAAACTTGTAGGTGAGGAGTCATCTTTGTACAACAATTTTGATCCCTTTCACTGTTTTGGTGCTTCTGTAGACATTTGTGTGTGGGAGTAACTTAAAATTTTTTAGGTATATGAATATGCCTACTGAAGTCAGTAGTACTTAAAATTGCACATGTTTGCAGGTTTTGACTTCTAGGCTTCAGCACAGAAAAGAATTTCTGCGCAGAAATTTTATTCTGTAAGCATAATCTCATGTTTTTCTCCACTCAAAAATTGGAGTCTACTGGAAAATCTGCTGACAGGTTTATGAACAAACCAAAGCCTTTTCTGGTGTACTAGGTCTGGGAATGTTCATGTACCTGTGTCAGCGAGACCCTTTCTCTAGTGATGAACAGGCAACAAGCCTTCTTGCAGAGATGGGTGCTCTGGATAAATCTAAAACTCTCAGTCCAGAAAGCACTATGAACAGTATAATCCCTGTATGTTTTTCAAAATAGGTAAATGAATGAATTTTAACATTGTACTTTGCCTCTGAAGCAAGCAGTCCAGTCATTTTAATTGTGATGTTATCACCTGTGTGCATTCAGTAAGGTACTGGGTGATGCATTGTAGTTGTACTACAGCTTCAGGACAAAAGCTTATAAATAAAGCTGGCAAAAAAATCATGGAGAACTTCAAGGAATCAGGCAGAACAAATGTTCCTGCGTAATGAAAGTAATTGATAAAATTGATAGAGGATTATTAATAGAATTACTTTACTAATGCTAAACAGTTTGTTATTCTTTCTCTGCGTAGGGAATATTTATGCCTAGAGACTTTTTTTTGAGAGTTTTTCCTCTGTCATTATGTTACTTATATCTAGGAAAAAAGAGATGAAAAAATAACAAGTTGAGATAGAACTTTGTAGAATTTGATTGCAAATGGCTACAGTTCTCTGGGAGGATATAAGCATCTTTTTCAGTGTACTGCATCAGCTTTGGTTGTCCTGGCAGTTTTCCCTGAAGGGGAATGTTGGCTGGGAGCATGTAGGATGAAGTGCCCACAAACAAGGCCAGATCTCAAGAGCTGAGCTGAGCTGAGATTGTGAAGACTGCGCAGGCAAAGGAAGCAGGCTGGGAATACTCTGGTTGCTAGCAAGAGTCTAATTCATTCTCCTCCTCCTCCCCTCCACCCCTAACATTTTTGGGTGCACAAGGTCTAAATTTCCAGATAAAAATAATTTTATCATGCATTATAAAGTCAGATAATATTGTGTGTAGGTCTGGAACTGCTTCTGTTACTTGACAGTGGTGAAGTAATGGCACCATTGTTTGTTTTAGAAGAGATTTTGTTAAGGTGAAGAAAAAGTTAGCAGAAGGCTGAACAACTAATGATTTTGGTATGAGTGCTCTTTGAGTCATTTGTCTTGAAGCAAGATGTTTAGTTTGAACTTTTTAACTTTATAAACTGTATTTCTCTTGAGGAAAGTGGAATGAGTTTTAAAATCATCTGTAATTTCATTTCAATTTTAACAAAAAATAATAGTCAAAATTATGAATTTGTCTATGATGCTTTCTTGAAAGTAACTTGTCCAGGTAGCTTTATTGAATTCAGTGAAGAAATGAACATTTTGTCTAAACAGTGATGAATAGATGATTGCATAATCCAGACGTGCCTTATAACGTGCTTAATTTCCCATACTAATGTCCTGTTGGACAGTCTTACTAGTTTGAAGATCAAAACATATAGTTATATAGATACTTCAGAGTCTGCATAAAAGACTTGTTTTTATTTAAAGATTTGAAGTTTGAGTGTGGTTTTCTTTCCCCACAGACCTTCATGGTGTCAGAGATGTTAATGTATTGTCAGAGTAGGCTCTTTTCTGCTACTTCTGCAGTACTGCCCGTGATGGAATGAAAGAAGAGTAAAACTCTCACTAATTGTATATCTTAGATGCTTTTACATCATTGATACTTAAAATCAACTTAATTTTTTTTAAAGTACAACTTGGTAATCATAAACTCAAACGTCCTTTTGTACACAATTTTGTCATTCTTTTTTATTCACTCCTAAAGCTATTTGGTTTGCCAAAGCTAACCAAAATCTCTCTAGGTAAAAATGAAGACCTAGAAGACCCCAAATCTGCATCAGTTTTAAAGAGAACATGTGTTTATTATCTTTATAAATTTTAAGCATATTCTGTGGATTTTTGAGTTTGTGTTTACTCAAGTGCATACCTTTTGTGCTATGATCTTTTGAAGGATCTCATGCCAAGTAGTATTTAGAGAAACTTCATATGGTTATGGAAACAATTACCTCCTTCAGTCTGTACTGAATTATTTTTCTAGCTGTGGACATGTCTTATCTCTGGATAAGATAACAATTTGTGCTATATGGAGTGGTTAGCTCTCTTGTGGCACTTCATTAGCTGTGATATGTTAATCCTTTGGTTTGGCAATTTTAGCTCTCTTTATTCTTTTACTTCTGACTTACATACTGTGTGCAGTTTTGGTTTCCAAATGGTTTCATACAGCTGTTGAACGGAATCACATCAGAATGTCAAAAGAAGCAGTGTTGCCTTAATATCTGGTGGGGTTTTTCCCCACCATAGGACAGGAGAGTTTGAGGATCACTTTAACCATCTCACATGGCATTTGGAATTCTTAATTTCAAATTTCATCAGTTTCTGTTGGAGATTGAAAACTGGAGAAAGTGCTCAGGTAAAGTAAAGCAATCAATAGAAGTGTGGCAAGGTGTGGTTTTTTAATTAGCATATTTCCAGTGGACAGGGTCAAGATGAAGACGCTTCTAAACCGGATGTTCAGCGTGTGCAGAGTGCTAACAAATCTCCTTCCTTTTGCTGACCACAAATGTGATTATCTTGAGGCATGTGAAGAGCTTCTATTGGCTTCATTCTACTATATATTTCAGTAGAAATAGCATGTATAAAAAAATTGAACCAGATTTGTACAAGGAGCACCATGTGGTTCATTCTTCAAGGCCTGCGTTGGTTCCACAGGACATGAGGGGTAGGAGACAGTCTTAGGTGAAGATGAAATTGATGACTGACTTAATTTGATGTAGCTTTGTACTTTTGTTATGATACAAAGACATCAGGTGTGTTACTTGAAGAAGGATACACTAGAATAGTACACAAGATACATACTCACTGCGTAGGGCCTGTGACCCAATTTAATGATGCAAAAATTTACTTACTTGTGTTAAAGAAACAGCTGACAAAGCGTTGTCATGTAACTGAGATGTAAGTGCTTAAATTGACTTGTATAAAGTTACTAGCTATTTTATATTTGCACTGAGATTTTGACACTTCTCTTTTTCCAAAAAAACCAAAGGAGGAAGTAGAGGGGGTGTTGCAAAACGGAGATGCAAAGAAAACCCTTTATTGTACTCAAGCAGCCATGTGACTGATAGGGTCCTCAGAGATGATGCACATTATTTTTTCATGTGTATGTCTGTTTTTCTTGGCTAATGAAGCATCACATCCAGTGTTTGTTTGTGTGTCATAGATCTGTAGCTACACTTATAATTCATTTGTCAATTCTGTTTTCAAATTAAAGCAGAAAGTGAAAAATCACATACTCTAAGAAACATAACTTCTGTAAGTCACAGGCCTCATGATTCCACATGGAGTGATCATTGATCACTACCAGTAGCTTCTATATTTGTCATTTGACTGAAGGGGAACCAGCATAGTCTTCAAGCCACCAATTCAGTATCCCAGTCACTCTGCACAGGCCTTTGACACTAGTGCAATGGTGGCTTTTTTCAAGCGCAGAAATTCACCCATAAAGGTAAAATGCACAATAGTGTCTACAGGTGATGTTTCTCTTCAGGCTTCTCATTTATTTTTCTCTGTCTCCTAAGCCTGATAAAGCAACAACCTGTCTGACCAAAATAAAGTAACAGATAAGAAAAGAAAAATATGAATTAAAAAAATTATATTGTGGCAATTTTGTAGATCTTTATGGCAAACGAATGGTTATGTTTCACTCTATAGACAGTTATTAAAATGATAGGATCCTTCATCATAAACTTTAGCTGAGTTTTATGTAAGAAGACGTTATTGGTCTTTACCTAAAATGTGGGTTGTATTTGGAGAAGGAAGTGCACTAGTACTGGAATTGCCTCTTCAGATGAGTGACTGTCCCCCCACTGCCTACACAGTACTGTTGTGGTCCACTAAGTTGACACAACACAAGAACTGAAACTTGAAGCATGGTATGGCAACATGCAGCAAAACGTTGCAAGTTTTGATTATGCTGTTTATGAAAACAGTGTTTTGAAGTAACAAAACTAGAACCTTCTTTAGACTGGACAGAACTCATGACTGGCTGCCCAGTCCTGGTCCTCAGCCAGTAGGGCTTCCCCCAAGTTCTGCTGAATCCTTAGCAAGCAAGGTTTCTGTGCAAGCCCTGAGCCTTTTTTCTTTTGTCCTCTACTGATGTTAGTCTGCTCTCTGCAGTATAAGACAAAAAGTTTTTATATGGAAATACATGGAAATAATTATAAAGATTGCTAAGGGTACAAACCTACTAATTTCCACAGAAACTTTAACAGCTTTTTGTGTTCTCCTCTAATTTATATCCTGTGATGCATCTTTAGAGGTAGAATAGGTTAAGGAAATTAATCTGAAGGAGGTGACTTTTTCTTTTGCTGTCTGATTCATACACATTGTGTAGGAAGCGTGGGGTAAGACAAATAATATTTTTCTGAGTAATTATATTAATTTTTCAGTTGGAATGAACCTTGAAAAGCAGATGCTTTACTTGAGGATGATCTTCTGTGGTGAATGTTTTTCTAAATACAAAGGATCATTTATGCAATCAAGTTTTCAGCTTGGAGTTGTGTGGTATTGTAAGGCTCATTTGGTCCCGAGAATAATTTGCTATAATAAACAGCACAAGCTGTTAAGTCCTGCTGAAGGTGTTCATTTGGGAAAATAATCTGGGCTGTTTGAATCTTGTTTGCAATAAGAAACTGCACCCGTTCATAGGTTTCCTGAAGGGCATGCTTACCTGATAAGCTTTTTCATGAGTATATCGTATTCCTCATTTCTTTGGCAGCCCTTGTCTGTGAAAGGGAGCATTGTCCCTCCAACACACACGTTATTCTGCCTTCTCTGAACCTGGATGAGAAGACATTCCTTTCTTCTAAGAGTGTGTGTGGAAAGCAGGAGAAATTTCTGTTGGGATTTTCTGCAGCTCTACACAGCGCAGGAGGCCAAAGGATAATCAGGGCTCTGTCCTGCAGTCCAGCCTGGCTCACCAGTCCTGTTTGACCTCCTCCCTCCTGGTTATACACACCTTCCTTCCTTCCTTCCTTCCTTCCCCCTTTTTTTTTATTTTTTTTTTTCTCTTTTCTTTTCACGCTGCAGAGGTTGAAGTGCCAGACCCTGCGAACTGATAAGATAAGAACCACATGGTGCATGCCATAAGCCGAGGGTCCCTACTGGGTCCACTGACGCACGCAGTCCTCCCCTGATGTCAAACAGCTGATAAGTAGCACCTTGGCTCCAATCCCAAACCTCTGTGCCAAGAGAGGGAAAAAAAGCCCTTTGTCTGGAAAAGGCAGCTCTGTTGAGATATTTTTTTAACATCTTGCTGCTTTTCTTGAATTCAGGCCAGAGTTCTGTCTGTTTAAACTATTTAGTATTATTCCTGAATTGTTTGGCAAGAATAGATGTCCGCTCAAAAACGTGTGTTTAATTCATCATGCACGATGTATATTTGACTGTACTTGCAGCATCAGACACACAATACAGCGTGCAGTGTTTATAAAGCGTGAGAGCCAAGCCCACACTACAGTGCTGTTTAAAGCTGTACAAAGCTCAATTTCCAAGGATCTAGTATCTGATCATGAAGCAAAGCAACAGCAAAATATTACAGATTTAGGACTACAATAATGATCAAAAAAAATTGGTTGGTTGTCAGCAGGCTTCCTTAATAAACATAGAACAGTACTCTTTGAAGTCCTTGAACTTCGATTGGTTTTGTTCATCTATATAGTTCTTACTGCATGATTTTCTGTATTAAACTGTAGGCTTCAGATTTTGAAAGATATGCACTTGCTTTAGAAGGATTACATTTTCTGCTAATTTTTATTAACTAAATAACTTTGTGCCAAATCGTGCAGGTTGTTAAAACTTTTAGAAATAATACGAGGTCATGAACTTACATGACTTCAAAGCTTTATGTGCAATATTTTTAAGATAGGAGATTGAATGCATTTCATGGTCATGTGCTTATTTTTGTATATTTATTTAAGCCTGTTGTTTGCAAATCTATGCAGATGTTTCAAAATTTGTGTGGTTATTTGGAATTTCTTGATGTGTGTCCAATTTTTCTAACTTAAGTGTTCTTGTGGATGTATTTATAGGAATACATCGTTTATTTTCACACTGCTGTAAAGCCAAATCCAAAACAGACGTGCCAAGATATCCCAATTAATCAGAGGTGTCGAGGACCTGAGTAACCACTGCAGTGGCTACTGTTGTTGAAGCCCCCCCGAGGCTTTGAAGTGTTGCTGCTGTAATGAAGTGGTGGCAGGATGGCACTGACATGGTTATCCTGGGCTAATAATTCAAATCATTATCCAAAGCTTTTAGGGAAGCTACTTGGTTTTGGGAAATACCTCATAAGTCTTTTGGAGGTCTATTTTTAATGCTGCCTGAACCAAAGGAGATACGTCCGTGTGTTACGAAGCACAAGGGTGATGCTAAATTTAATGTGTCATTTTTAGTGGTGATAAAGTGAACATCAGTGGATGTATTATTATATGTGCCTTCTTACATGTGTTACTAAAATATTTAGACTCACTTTGGGCTACTTTGTGTATAAAGCCATATATCTTACTTGTCACCATTTGCAGAATTTCATCCATTTATCACAGGAGCAAAAGTTAGTGTGTGTGTATCTGTAAATGTTTAAAACGCCAAACATGGAGGTCTACTGCAAAACAGCATTTCACACTTGTATAGGATTAGGCTAATGCTCAGTACTGTTTTGGGTGTCTAAAAGTGTAATTTCTCTTGGGACTGATACTCTGCTAAATTCAGCTGGATTTCCAGTCAGGAAGAGCTTGCAGAATTTGTGCCTGAGTGACTCTGGATTGGCTTCGATGCACAGCATCAAGTGTTCAGGGCCAGGTTGGATGGTATTTTGAGCAAAATGGTCTGGTGGAAGATGTCCCTCTCCATGGCTGGGGAGTTGGAACTCCATGATCTTTAACCTCCTTTCTAACCCAAACCATTCAATGAATGTTAAAGACTGTGCTGCTTCTCAAGTATGTAGTTGTTTTAAGAGATACCAAAATCATCCTGAAGTTATCCATTATGTACTTTTTGATTGCATGAGAAGTCAGAATGAACAGTGTGGTTTAAATTAAGTGCAACTCTAACATTTCAGGAAATTATTACTAGAAACAAATGATGCAGTGAATTTCATTAGTGCATTGTGCTTTTCTACCATATGATAGTGAGTTTTGTTTTCTGCTTGTGTGGAAGGGTTTTCCTTGACTCTCTTCCCATTCTTAGTCTGGTTATTGTGTACTTAATTCTCAAGATAAAGTCTACAAAAAGTGCTTTGTGACTCTTCATAGAAAAGAGAGGTATTCCAGTAGTTCTCTACTGCTGATTTCTAGAGACCATATCCACTCTAGAATGTTTTCAAAGAGAATATATTATGAAACATGACTTAAAAAGCTAGTGTTCAGTTAATAACTAACAACAAAAATACAATAAAAAGAGATCCAGATATTGTACACATACCTGTATAGTTTCAAAATTACTGCATTTATAAAAAGCTTTTGTCTGAAAAATATTTGTTTATACTTTGCAAGAGAAACTACAGATAGATACTGTATTTAATAAAGGCCAAATTTCATCATCTGGCTTTAGCAGGATGATGTTTCACCCTAGGGATTCAAGAATAATTTTCCCCAGATAATTCTAGAAAGAATTGCAATTATTATTTTGAAGTCAAAAACATCTTATAAATCCTCAGTGGAAGCTATCATACATCGTATTAATTTCCTATGAAATGTGACTCTAAATAGTTTATACTCATGAAATGTTAATGTTTATAAAATACAAAATAGCTTAAATTTTCATTTTATCAGTTAGCATCATTTTAATAATATCATGAAAAGATAATTGTGCTTTAATGTGAGTAATTGTATAATTTTTGTCCTTTAGCAATTTGGAGGCTGAAATGGATTTCATTATAGACAGCAGCATGATCTCACTGTCTTTAAGGAAAGCACCAGGCTGTGTATGCTTCTTTTGCTACAATGATTTTTGTACTGCTTATATTAGTTAAAATTAATGAAATAATCTTCTTCTGAGTAAAATCCACTTTAAAACACATACTGAATCTTATTGATCAAACCCCTTTTACAATAACTCAGTTTTTTATTTTAAAAGACAAATTTTTGTGTGAAGAGTAGTCTAGCAATATATTTGTGACATTCTAGATGTTTTAAAATCTGTGTACAGGACATACAACATACATGAGAGGAGGAGGATGAAGGCCATGTAATGCAGAGTAACTGAAAAGTATCATTTAATGAAATAATCAGAAGTGGTGAAGTGAGTTATAGCTTGTGTGAAACAACCTCCAGGATGTTCCTTGCTAAAAGCCTAGCTATTTGAGCCACAGGGAAGTTGTAAATGAAGTTGAAATGTGCCCATAAGGCTGATCTAATGAGTGTAAAATGGTAAGCAATGACTGAACACTTTCTACAGCTCTACTAAAAGCTGTGAGTAGGAACATTTCTGAAAGTTAGTTACAGCCTAGGCAGCAGTATTTGATGAAATTCTTCTTGAATTCTTTGTTCAAGGCTTTAGTTCTCTGGGGCTGCCCTCTCCCTTGCAGTCAGTATGGGGTTTTGGTTGCCTGCTGCTGATTGTTTCCCCCCGACCCAGAGGTGTGCTTGCACCATGGCTGGTTGTGCTGTGTTGCTGTCCTGGGAAGAGAAGAACTGCTTTCTGCCAGGCAGTAAGTTTGCAGTGTGGCAGCCCTGCTTGGGGAAGGGATGTGCATTTTCCCTCCAGGCCCTTGTGTTGTTCTGCTGTGCCTCTGAGAGCCTCGTCTCATCTCTTGGTGAGACCAATAGCAGGTGTTCATCGTTACTGTGACTTGTATGTGGTATTGTTTTCTAATGGTAAACTGAATATTATTTGTGCTTTTTTTAATCTCCTCCTTCCTTCTCTCACACTACTTCAGGCTTTTCTGCTTCTTGGTTTGAGAGCTGCTGTAGTGAGCTGTAGGACTCTATCTCGACTTTAATGCTGTTCTGTGCATTAGCACAGATAAAACAGGGAGCTCTTACAGAAATAATGCTGAGATTACAATGTGAACCATGTTACCCAAAGAATAATTTTCTCTTGAACTTAATGGCACATATGAGCCTCTGCTAGGGCTTTGTTTATCTCACATCTTTCATGGAAGATGGTGTTAAACATGACTGTACGTGTGCAAAAATCGGTGGATTTTTGCCATGAGGCAAGAGAGGAGCTGTGAAGAGGGTTTATGAATGTAAAATCTTAATAACTGGAGTAGCTACCTGTAATGAACCAAATAAAGAATGATAAACAATGCTGAATGCAACATATGTAAAGGTCAAATCAGAAATAGGTAGGTATAAGTAATGTAAAATCGGATATGGGGATAGCAGTGGGTAGCAAAATGAGTAAGTCAAAATATGGCACAAGTCTTCATAACAGAAATATTGCAGTTGAAATGTTGGAAAGGCAACTTCCCTCTCTTCGCCACTGGTGAGGCTGTAGCTGAAATAACACACAAGTTGAAAGGCAAGTCTCTGTGGTACCAAGGGTTAGAATCCAGAGGAAAGCAACAAACTTGCAGGAGACTGAGAAAACATAATAAATTTTGATCCATCTAAAACAGAGAAGATGGATTGAAGACAGCAACGTAGAGCATGGGCATCAGTTTGAGAGAACTTGGTATGTGAAGCAAGATGGTTGTTTTCCATAGGAGGTCATGATATTACAAGAGAAAACCTCAGGCAGACACTAAATAGTAAGTACTTTGACAATTAACCAATATCAATATCAATTCCAATAACTGGAATGCTTGCTAGAGCAGACTTTTGTGAAGAGCTTTCAAATGCTATCTAAGAGGAGGTGCACTTAAAAATATTTACTTGATCTTGTTTCAGATCACAGAAAGAAACTTAAAGATTCTCTCATGTTCTGTGTTTCTGTGCTTTTTACTGTGTAATTGGGTCCTTTTATTTTTTAATAACTTTTATCATGTAAATTTGAATGTATAAATATAAGGATTTAAATACAGAAGCTTTGTAATAGTGAAAATTACACTTTACTTTGTTTATGCTAATTTAGAAAAAAAAGATAACAGACAATTTGTGAGTTGCTTGCATTTAAGCCCTTTAGTCTTTCCCCTAAATCTTGGCAACAATTAGGAAAATGCAAGATTTATGAGACTTTAGAAATCTTCTCCTGTGTTTTCTTTCACAGAGAACAATAGTTTAAAACTGTCTTTTGCGACTCTTTTATTTCTTCCAAAACACAATTTGATTTGAGAACACTATGCTGTTAAATTCAAGTAATTAAGCAGTTTTGTTTGCTTTTACTTTCTGCTCTTTATCAAGTGTCTTCCAAAATCCATTAGAAGGCACCTATAATCTAGGAGAGGGCAAAAATTTGCACAGTATTTGCTTAAATGTTACCTCAGATAGAAACTTTTTGTTTACAGAAGAGTTAAAACATTCTTGATCTGTATGTAGACTAAAGAGAACTGAAAGGTAGATATCCCTGTCCCCATCTGTAGAAAAATTCAAGGTGAAGACAGGAGGGAGCCAAGACAGAAGAAGCAAAGTGATTTGGCAAAGAGATTAGGTGAATATTTGAGTTTCAGAATATGAGAGAATTTGATTATGGTAAGCCATAATCTGGAGACCAACATGTAATTTTCAAACTGTTACCCTGACAGTGGCCGTAGGAAGTCTGTGCTGGAGATGGCAGAGGAGGGTGGAGGTGGAGGGAGAAGAGAGGTGATAAAAGCTTAAATAGTACAGCAGCAAAATATAGCCACAGTGTTCAAGTTTTGTGAAAAATCTGTGCATTTAATATGGCATATGGGGAATTAGAGACATCTGGACAGGAAATAATATAGGTGTGAATAAAGGAGGCCTGACATAAGAGATACTGTAGTGCACATTTGTGGTGCACTATTTTTTCTATTTTAATACATAATGATGGCTGTAAATGTAAAACACAAGCTTTGGAGAGAACAGGTATGTTTTGGTTGTGATCTTGGTGAAAATGGTAGATAGGCCACCAGTGCTTATAATGCAAAATAATATTCAGCACTTTAGCAAAGGAGTTGATGTTTTCCGATGGTCAGTGTCCCACGGAAAGCTTAGGCGACAGATGAATCACAGAGTGACAGAATACGATGAATTGGAAGGGACTCCCAAGGATTATCAAGCCCAATTTCTGGCCCTTCACAGGACCATCCCCAGAAGTTACAGTATGTGTCTCAGAGTATTGTCCAAATGTTTCTTGAACTCTGTCAGGCTGGTGCTGAGACCACATCCCTGAGGAGCCTGTTCCAGTGCCCAACCACCCTCTGGTGAAAAACCTTCACCTAATATAGAACCTAAACCTGCCCTAACAGAGCTTCAGGCCATTCCCTCAGGTCCTGTCAGTGTCACCACAGAGCAGAGATCAGTGCCTGCCCCTCCTCTTCCCCTCATGAGGGAGTTGTAACTGCAGTGAGGTCTGTGCTCAGTCTCCTCTTTCTAAGGCTGAACAGACCAAGTGAGCTCAGCTGCTCCTCAAGACACTTCATCCTTGTTACCTTCCTTTGGACACTCTCTTAGAGCTTAATATTTTTTTTGCTTTGTGTAACCCAAAGTTGCCCCCAGCCCTTGAGGTGAGGCTGCCCCAGTGCAGAGCAGAGGGGACAATCCCCTCCCTTGCCCTGCTGGCCATGCTGTGCCTCATGTCCCTCTGGACAGGGCTGGCCCTCCTGGCTGCCAGGGCACTGCTGGCTCCTGTTCAACTTGCTCTCGACCAGGATCCCCTGGCCCCCTCCTGTGGCACTGCTTTCCAGCATCTCATTCCCCAGTCTGTCTGTACATCGAAGGTTGTCCTGTCCCAGGCACAGAATCTGTCACCTTCCCTTGCTGAAGTTCACACATTTGGTCCTTGCCCAGCCCTCTGGTTTATCAATGTCTCTCTGCAGGGTCTCCCTGCCTTTGAGGGGCTTGACAGCTCCTCCCAGTTCTGTATCCTCTGGGAACTCGCTCTGTATCCCTTCCAGTCCTGTGTCCAAGTCATTTATGAAGATGCTGAAGAGCTCAGGGCTGAGAATGGAACCCTGTGGAACCCCACCAGTGACAGGTACCCAGTCTAGTGTCACCCCATTCACTGTAACCCCCTGTGCCTGACCATGAGCCAGTTGCTCACCCATCCCATGATGTGTTTATCCAGCTGTGTGCTGGACATTATGTCCAGGAGGATCCTGTGAGAGACAGTATCCAAAGCTTTATTGGAATCCAAAAAGATTACATCAACTGGCTCCCCCTGATCACCTGTGTGTGGCCTATCTTGTCAGAAAAGGAAATCAGATGTGGTAAGGAAGTATTTCTGTTCATGAAGCTGTGCTGAATGAGCAGTTCTGTCCTGGGTAATTTTTTTTTTTCTCCAATGCCTGACAAAACATATTCTTTTTTTCTAAGTATTGAAGAAAATAAAAGAAAATAAAAGAAAAAGGAGTAATAGGAGATTTCGTTCAAAAGATGGTATGAGGTTACAATTACAAGCAGGCAGGCTCAAACTTTGTGGGCTGAAGGAATGTAGCATGTGGATTAGAAGGAAGCAGTGATGGGACAGTTGTTGCCTAGAGCCTCTAGCTGTTGTTTTGCACTGCCTGCCCACCAAACAGAAAAGTTTTGGATGCCCCTGATTTATATTCATTTAAACTGACAATCCTCCTTGTATCACTTGAAAGCCACAATGTTATTATAACAATTTATTTTAACTTGGTTCGAATTATCCAAATATGCAAATTCTTTCTTTCCAGTAAGTGGTAGAAGTTACAAAATAACTGAAGCACGTTGGGTAACTGTCATAGAAATGAATGCTGCTGTGGCTTCTACAGGACTGTATCTCGTTTGAAAGCTTACTATAGCACCTGACAGCTTTTTGTGGGGTATACTCTCTGCACATTTGACTTCTTGTCCTTTCGAATGTTTTAGATTTCCAAATTGAATCCCTGTTGTGTCTGTGCTACCTATGTTTATGAAAAGCACTGGAATACTTTCTAGTGGTGATGACATCTGTGAGAAAAGTTTTTCTTCCAAAATAGTGATATTTCTCTCCTAGTGTAAGTTAGCTTATTAATAGTCCTTTCTCATCAAAGAGGACCTTTCACTGAGAACGTATACCTTCTGCAGGTACACAATTTAATAGGATTTATAAATGAATTCCTGAATTTAGAAATAATTAAGATTTGTTCCTTGTCTCTATTTAATACTTTACAGTTTTAGAAATATCCCCAAAATCATTGCAGTATTTCAAACTGCATTGATTTGGCTAGCTTTGTCTGCTTTTTAGGGTGAACTGGAAAGTGTGAAAACTTGTTGCTGTTCTCAGTTTATAATTGATCTGAAAAATCACTGGGGTCTGTGTTTCAATTGCTCTGTTTTTTTGATAAGTATAACCGAAAAAGGACATGACAACATTTTAATTAACTCCCACTGAGTTCAACAAAAGTTAATGGCAAAGCTTTGCACTTCTGAAAATAAGATTAATTAGAAGAGAGTCTTTTAATGCTAGGCTCATAAATAAAAGGCCTATCACAAACTACTTAAAACTCTATATTCCTCTCACGTGAGATACTTGTTTTCATGTAACTATTATTGAGATTTTTTTTTTTTTTTTTGGCCTTGCTGATAATTTGATCAGCACTGGGCCCTCAGGATAGATTGCTCTGTGTATAGCAATGTGGTCAGGAGAAGAAAATGACCGACAGGATCTTCTTCTCCCTCTTTGTCAGCAGCAGAGTATATTTCAATGAATGGAGATGGGTGCTTACAAGCAGTTTTAGCTGTACAAACTATTTGTTTGGGAATGTGGAAGACAGACAGTACTTAAGGTGATTAAAAGGACCTGACACAAATCGCATTTGAAAATGTTTATGCAGGGGATCTGCTGCAAAGTCATTGTGCTCACGAGTATAAATACTGTTAGATCTTTTTGTAGGAGTCGTAAATAATATACAAGGTTTTCAGTAAGAGACATCAATGGTGAAATATTTATTTTGTATGAGTTTATAGCTGTAACATTAAGACTAAAATACTGGCTTGAGTTAATCTTTAAGTGTTAGGATTGCTATAAGATTGTAAAGCTTTGTGAGTTAATAACATGTAATGAGATAGTAATTTGGACTCCTCCAAGCTTAAAGAAAAAAAGTACAAGAATCATTTAGCTTATCTTTTTCTTTTAAATGATCATAAAATCGATACCCTTGAATGTCTGTAGGTTTAATTAATCAATGTTTTTGGTACCTGGGGGTGATATTTAAATAGAAAAAAATTTGTTACATAGCCATAACATAAACTGTATTTTTTTTTTAAAGACAGGTCTTTGCTTTATTTTCAAATAACAAGGTAGTGACTATGGGCCCTAAAATAGAAGTTTCCCCAGTGTTATTTATAGCTTCATAGAGTTCAATTATAGGAAATGTGAGAGGACAAAAATTTAAGAACTAGTTATTTTTTACAGCAAGATTCAAGTTGTTTAAAGAGTGACATTAAAGAGCATACAAACCTCTGCATTACTGTTTTTTTTCATATCTTCAGAGACATTCTGTTTTTTGCAAATAAAAGCTGAGGATGTTTTGAAGATTCTGCCTCTAATAATCCAGCCATTACACTGATCTTAATTTCAGTATCATTGTTCTGAACCAGAAAACAACTTCCAGCATCAAGGCATCATGACATTGGCTTGTTTTCTTGTGAGTGCATGTGGTGCACCTGTAATTTTTTCTATTAATTAATCAGTACATTTTTTCTCATGATGCTACTTTAAAGAAACGAAGACATATGAAAGCAAGGCAAAATCAGTGCTATTTTGGGAATAAGAGTAGTGTGTGTCTTTTGGTGCTGTTCCTTCACTCTTCTAATGGGTGGAAAGAAAAATTTCATTTATTATGACCCAACAGAAGTGCTGCTCTTCTGGGTGAGGTTCCTCCTCTGAGCAAAAAAGTACCATGTTTTAGTATAATGAATTCAGCTGTTCATCTGCTTCGTGATGCTCCTCAAGGCACGTTGTTTATGTGCCTACTACTTCAACTCAAACACTTCTCTGAAATGGGAACTCTTCCAATTGTTCATTCACTTGTCATAATTTAGCCATCACACTGGCTACAGTATTTCCATTCCTATGGTCATCTTCTGATGACCATGCTAGTATGTGTTGTGCTTATGTACTACATTATAACCATAGCTGTAATATTTTAGCTAATATATTTGCTTAATAATGCAAATTAAGTAACCTTTCTGCATTTTTGTAGACTAAACAGATAAATCTCTAAAATTCTTAAATGCTATATTAGTTTGGCAAGTGTAATTATATATCCTGAGTAGTAGGGGGAGGTTATGATAGATTTCTATCAATTTAATTAAAGCTCCATCAGGGGAAGAGTTGTTCTAGCATGTGTGTGGAGTGAGTACAGATCTTTGTACAAGAACTTTTTGAAGTAGTGCCCTTCTACAGTGGATTTCTCTTTTTGTGGGTGGTGAAGGGGATCCCTAGGTCCTGATAACAAAGTAGCAATATTTATCAATCAAAATTTATGCAATCTTTATCATTGTAACTGCAGAACATCTTTCCATGGTGGACATCACATTTCTCTTATGGAAGTGGAAAGCATAAGTCCTTAACTGATAAAATAGTTTAGTGGCATTTGATTCTACATGTTAGAAGCAAAACCTGGTAAAAAAATGTACATGTGGATGGATGTGAGTTGTTCTAGAAGATGTGCTTAAACCAAAGCACATCCTCTTATTGTTATCATTCATGTATATTGTAGAGTAAAATTTCCCTATGTGGGAACCAGAAGTAGTTTTATGAGAACAAACTTGGATCAGGGTGTAACCCTGCTGCCAGCTGAATGCTGTGGTCCCTGTACTGGAATACTGTTGCTCATTCTGCTTCTGCCTTCATCACTTCTCAGTATCTGTAACACCTGTGACCTGATGGAGACGCTTCTCTCCGTCCTTTGCCTGCCTCCAGCCAGAGCTCCTTGCTGCCTGCTGGCTAAGGCACTCTGCAGGGATTTGAAAGTTGTTGGTTCAAAGAACTTGGGCTATGGAGGTTAACGTAGTGCACATTTTACCTTCTTTGCAGGTGTTCCTGCCACTGGGCAGTTGTATAAAATAGTGTATTTGGAGGTTCCTTTTGTCCTGTGTTAGCAATATAACGATCACATCCAGGGTTACAAAGTCTCCTGGATGTTTAGGCATCTCTTTGCACCCCTCTTGTGATAATGATAATGTACCCTGAGATTTTTTTTCTGCTGTTTCTTTGATTTAGAGGAAATTGAGATAGTTCAGAATATGCTGTAGGTACATTATGTGAACATGAAGGAAAGTGAAGCCCAAATGTGTTTTTCCTGAATACCAGAGGAGAAAATTTCTTTCTCAGTTTGAATAGCAGGGCGGAGGCTCATCCCATCTATAGGGCATTCCCAGATAAATCTCAAGGTGTCTCAAAGCATTTGATCTCTCATCAAGGGGTTTTCATTGTTTGGGTTTTTTTTTAAATGAAGAGATGACAAACCAGAAGCTCACTAAGTTGCTATGTTGAATGTATGACAACTTGAAATAATTAACTATTGGCCATTATTCTCTTAAATTGTCTTTTAAAGTCAAATACACGACATGCCATGTCAGGGGGAAGCAGAATATCACTCTGATAACTTAGATTTACAGCTTTTGCTTAATTAAAACTTTTCAGATGGAGATCACCTGAATTCCAACTGATTCTTTTGGATTTTGTC
Source organism: Thryothorus ludovicianus (assembly GCA_013397245.1). Taxonomy (NCBI): domain Eukaryota; kingdom Metazoa; phylum Chordata; class Aves; order Passeriformes; family Certhiidae; genus Thryothorus; species Thryothorus ludovicianus. Next base: position 122,008 of record VZTB01013920.1, on the reverse strand, counting down.
ACTCTGTAAAAAGAGTGTGCAGTGTATATATTTTATGAACATTTAGAACATAATTTCTCTGGGATAAAGAAAATGCTGATGATATAATAGATTTCTAAAGAAGGCATTTCAAATTCTTATTATCATCTACCATAAAAAACCCAACTAATCAAATTCCCCATGCACCCCAAAACTCTACCAAGCTCCAGATATTTCATTCACCTTTTGTAGTAATTCTAAGTTTGGAAAGTATCCTCTGCATTTTTTATAGCTGACATAAGGTTGATATTTTTTGTCAGAACACTTGACCATCGAAATGAATTTGACATTAACTGGAGAATTCCAACAAATAAAATTTGCTAATTTCCTTAACTGTTCCAAAAAATTGCCCTATGCTTTTTCACTTCTATGCTTAATTGCAAAAGTAAAGCCACAGAATTAATGTTAACTAGCAGGTATTGAACTTTATGGAAAAATATATCCTTCTTTAAATTCTTTATTAAAGAAAATTATTTTTATATCAGTAAACTCATTGGTTTCTCATGTGTTGCATGGGATATTTGGGATTTAGTCTTCCAAAGAAGTTCTTATGGGCAGGTTTGGGGGTTTTTATTGGTATTATACTGTTCTTTTTGTGAAGAAAAGCTGAAACTGTTAACCCAGTTTTCTAATATTTTTATTTTTAAACTATGTTTTTTACAAACGTGTTGACTCGTTCTTTAAAAGATCCTAATTAAACCCAAGTGCTCACTGAGGGGTGGTTGGGCACAAAGCTGTTTTTGAACAGTGTTTTTGACTCCACTTTGTGTCTCTTTGGTGGTATTTCAGATTGACTAGGTAGCCTTCTTGGGTTGAAAAACTGCTTGATTTCACAATTTGTTGTTTTTTTGTTTTTTTGCCTGACTCTGAGGAAGCTCATGTTACTTGTAATGTATTTTCCTTAATGGTTTGCCAGCTAAATCAATTAGTAAGATGTAGCTCATTCCAGTGCTTTCCTTCCCAGGAAAGTTAGAGAAAGAAGCACATGTCTGCATCTTGCATAATAGAGGAATTTTGAGTGGCCTAGAGATGTGGGCTCTCATCACTCACTTGTACGTTCTGGAAAGTGCAGCTTTGTTGAAATGAATGTACAAACATGTTATTTCAAATAGATTAGGATGAAATAATTCAGTTTATGTTTTTCAGAATTCTAAAGAAAATAATAAAAGTACAAAATAGTAAAATAAAAAAACAAAAATGTCCCCAGTTTTCATTCTCCTATAAACTTTTCTTTTTAATGCTGGTTACAAATAAAACCAGATTTCAGAATATTGCAATGATTTTGTTTCTTGGGAAATTTTACTTTCCCACTTCTAAGAAACAAAGTACTTGTTTACTGAATCTGAAAAAGCATGCTAGCTGATCTTTTCTAGACATTATGTACTTGCAAATTACTGTAGCTACATGACCTCTCGAATGGCATGCATTCCTTCTTCCACATTTTGGGCTGTAATCCCCAGTCACTGTAGAGCAGAGGAGGTTATCAATGTTGCTGTGTGAAGAGGTCTGCCTTCGCTCAGCCTGGTCTGCCTAGCCCCATCCTCATACTTGTTGCTCTTTGCTACAATGTGAAGGTTTACACTGGTAGACAGGATAACTTGATTTTGGTGAAAGCTGTCAGTTTTTGTTTTGGGTTGGTCTATTTTTTTTGTTTCATTGGTTGGTTTTGGGTTCGTTTTTTGTTTTTTTTTCTGGTTAATTTTGTACTAGTTTGGTTAGTCATTCTTTTACCTCTTGAATAGTCTTGGTACTCTCTGACCCATGTTTTATCCTCCTGCCTCTAAAGCTTTTTTTCTCTGCATTTTCTTTGTGTTTCTCCCAGCTTTACTCTCTCTGTTTATCCATGGTGAAAATGTAGCCATATATGTAGCTCTGTGACCTGTTCCTGCTGGTAATATATCCAGTATTTCTTGAGCCTTTGTATCACATGAGATGATGACTGTGCCTAAAGAATTTGTTGCATTTTTAATTATTCCTTCCTTCCCTCTTTGTTCCTTTTACTAATCTCTGCACCACGCCCACTCCCCAATTAAAAATCCATACATATTACAGTTTCCCCAACTGAGTGTGCTCAACTTATGAAAATATTTGGTGTCTATTGACTTTGAAATGCTTGCATTTCTTACAACAAATTAGGAGTATGTGTGTCACACTTGCTTAAAGAGATGCATTGCAGGATTGCTTGTTTGCTGGAAAGGGAAACTTGGATGAGTTTCACTATCAGGTACTTTTGTTAGCTCGTGTAGTAATGTGAGCAGTGCCAGGACTATTAAATCCTCAGGACTGCTGTTCACAAAATTACTAAGCCATTAGTCTGTAAAATAATGTGACAGTGATAGTAAAGGAGAAAGAGTAATGTACTGGTATTTATGACTGCGTTTTGTCATTGATACCATATCCTTGAGAGACCTCCTGCTGCCATTTTTCTTGTAGTGCAACATGGAGTCATTTTTTAGTTATCTTGGGTGCACTGGAGTTTCTCCAGATCTTTCATGTCACTGTCAGTTAAATTGAGTAGTATGAAAATTTATGTTCTCCAGCCTACAGAACTTGCAGTCTTGGAGGCTTTCCCAGAGTGAATCTGAAAGACTTTAAAAATGTTGATAGCTACCTATTTGTTAAATCTCTTTATTTCATCTAATTTAAAATTCTTGAAGTCCTTTTTCATTCTTCTCCTATTGGATATTTTATGACACAGATTTTAACAGGCTAATTTTGGCACTGGATCCATCTGTGTTATCAACATGATTTTTTTAGGTATGGCTTTAGTTTTTGGGTTTTTTTTGTTTGTTTTTTGGTGTTTTTTATTTTTTGTGATTGTATGATACTGTAAGAGACCTATTCTTGAGAACCATTGATTTGGTAAGTGAGCTGGACTGAAATCAGAATCTCAGCCATCAGTACTGTAACACATTAAAGTGAAAGTTTATGACCAGCCCTGTGGAAATGTGCCTCAATTTCATGTGTTATAGTGTCTGTCTTATATGGGCATATTTATATTTTCAAAGTGTTTATCAGAATGTAGTCAAAAGGACAAGTTCAATTAGGCTTTAGACAAACCAGGCTGTTACAAAGCAATTAATAGAAGCGATTCTACCAGAATTTTTTTCCTCATATAGTGCTTTATCATCTTTGCCTGTGAAAAGTTTGTATAAATTGTTATAGCAAAGGCACCGTGCAGGGTATGCATCCTGTTAATATGGGAATTTTTTCAAAACATATTTCCTGAGTCTTGTACAAATACATGCTCTCAGTTGTCATCTCACCTGTTTTCCTTTCACTTCTACTCTTTCCAACTCTTCTCCCCCCTTCCCCATTCCTTTCTCTAAGGATGCTTTTTGGAGGTGAACACGTGTTTGTGAGCTAACACTGTCTCCAAAACAAACAAAAGAGGGTGGGGAGATGATGGAGGGGAGGAGGACAGGGAAAAGATGCAGCTGCTCATTTTTAATTTTTGAAACTAGCCTTGAATTCCTGCCATTTGCTTAAGCTTTTTATTAAAAAATAGAGGCATGACTGAAACACTGTGTCTTTGTTCTACTGTGGTTGCCAAAAAGAAATTCTTAAAATAGTAACAAATAGATTATTTGAATTCTTGTCTAAAATAGTATCGATGGGAGATGTTTTGCCAGATGAGATTGCATGCACAGAGCATTGCCACAGCAATGAAAGCTTTTGGAAAAGCAGCCAACGCCATATGTTGTTTTTTATTCTGTGTTGCCAACATCCAAGTCAGTAGAAGGTGTTTTCATTTATTTCACCTGCCAGGAAGTAGAAATCCCTGTAGCATCTCTTCCTGTAAAAACGTGCTCAAGCTGTGGGCCCTCAAAGGAGGCCAGCAGCATCCCAGCACTCGGAAGAGCATTGCCAGCAGATCGAAGGGTGATCCTGCCCATCTACCCAGCCCTGGGGAGACACATCTTGAGTTCTGGGCCCAGTTTTGTACTTCCCAGTGCAAGAGACATGTGGATATAGTCGAGTGAGTCCAGCAAAGGGCCATCAGATGATTGGGACTGGGCTATTGAGCCTGAAGAAAAGAGACTCAGGGGTTTTTTATCTGTTTATATAAGTACCTTATGGAGGGGGAAGTAAACCAGAGGGACACAGCCCATGTTCTTCTTGGCTATTCCCAGCAAGAGGACAAAATGCGTTGGGTGCAAACTGATGCTTAAGCTTTTTATTCTGAACACAGCAAAACACCTGAACGCTGGCACAGACTGCACAGAGAGGGTGTGGAGTCTTTCCATCCTTGGAGATCCTCAAAACTGGCAGACCCTGAGAAACCCACTGCAGCTTGAGCAGAGGGTCTCTTTGGTGGCAATCTCTAGAGGTGCCCGCCATGCTCAGTGATTGTGCAATTCTTGTGTGCCTCTGCTTTGGTGTCTAGGTGAAAAACTGGAGTATATCAGATACCACTAAAGAAATTGTATGCTCTCATGTATTTTTCAGAGTTGGTATTATTAGTGAAATAATACCATTAACACTTATTAAAGAAAAAATTGTGGTTGAGGAACAAAGCTTGAAACGATGTGTGGAATGAGACATGTTTGGGGCTTTGTTGCACAACCCTTCACATGTTAGTGAGCTCTTACCCACATAAGTAGTCTCACTGACGTCAATAAGACTACTCCTGTAAGTGTTCACCAGTGCAAATAAGGGTTGCACAATGGGTCCTTCTCTGTAATGTACAAGTGTATGTAGCACAGTATTTAATTGTCACTTCAAGCCTCCTTTACTTCAGTAGCATTTTTTTTTAAACATCTCAAATTATACTGCTTTTCCTAGGCTGTACTTTACTGACATACAGATATCATTACACCCATCACCATACAATTGAGCAGAGATAGCATCTCTGAAAAATTCTTTCCTTCTGTTCATTTATACAGCTGAAAAAAAAGCTGACAGAAAAAAAGACAATAATTCTCTTTCTTGATAGTGTTTTAAATAAATTGGAGTTTTAACTTTTTTATGACAGTTTGATGGCGTCAGTGCTTTACTTTCAGTGCTTAATTAGTCTGAAGGTAGGCTTTCTATTCCCCACAAAAGTATTCAATAGGATTTTTTTATTTTAAATGTCAAAGTTCAACTTTCTATGAAGAGGCCTCTTGTATCTATATTTTATAGTAATAGAAAATGTAGACTAAAAAGCAGTTTCCAAGATGAATTATGTGATGCCATTTTTTTTTTTTATTTCAACTCTATTGCTAAAATATCTACTGTGTAGCACTTTTGCTGGTGTTGAGGGAAGTCTGTGATGTATCCTCTAACATTCAAGTGATAAAGCTGGAGTCTCTGTCATGAAAACTTGATTTTTTGGGAGGTCTTTGGAAGCTTTTATATTTTAGAAATTCCTTTCTTGCTTTAGGTATTGAATTTTTTTTCAAGGTGCTTGAATTAGATTAGAGAGTTTGCTGGAACTACTGTAGGAATAGTTGAATATTTGCATATGGGTACTTGGAATTAAATCTCTTTGGAATTGTGATATGTTGTAAGAATACAGTGTTATAATTTAGAAAAATGAGCCTATTCCACTGTGTAAAGGGGATAGATGTTAATCAGTCAGACCAGTGGTGCCTTAACAAGGAGTTCATCTGTAATGCTGAAAATGCTTTCAAGATCATTTTTAAAGTATGAAAGAAAAAAAATAATTGCTGGAAGGTAAAATAAGAAAAATCAATACTGCAATTAGAATGGGATTTAAAAATTTTTATTTATTTGCTAGGTACACCTATTTTATACCTATTAGCAACCTGAGGAGACTAAATGGAAAATGCAATAAACTCTTTTACAGCTTACTCTTTTATTTAAAATGTCTTTTTTTAAAAATGATGTGTACCAGCTCAGCCTTCCATTTGTTAGGCTTTGTGTACGTCTAGCAGACGACACCCTTTGTGTTAATCAATAGGTCAGGATCTTGGCAGCACTTTCTATCTGTCTTTAAACAAATGAACCTGTAAATGTCATGGCCAATCTTTAGAACAAATAAGAATAGCACCTTGCAGCCTGCTTCTTGCATCCCTTCTAAAGTTTTCCGTTCAACAACACACCAGGTTTGTGCATAGCAACCTCTTTGGACTTCACTAACACTTTGGATACTGTCTCTCACAGGATCCTCCTGGACAAAATGTCTAGCACACAGCTGGATAAACATATCATGGGATGGGTGAGCAACTGGCTCACGGGTCAGGCACAGGGGGTTACAGTGAATGGGCTGACACTAAACTGGGTACCTGTCACTGGTGGGGTTCCACAGGGTTCCATTCTCAGCCCTGTGCTCCTCAACAACTTCATAAATGACTTGGACACAGGACTGGAAGGAGCTACAGAATATGTGCAATTCATCGTTTAGACTATTTTGTATGTTTTTCTAAATGTTTTATTTTAGGCATGGTGTCTAGAAAAGTGTTGGGCTAACGTGGTTTGTTTCTGAAGAGCTTCCTTCCCGTGAACCAGATCAAACGTTTCTGGATGTGGTTGTGTTTTATTTCTTTTATTAGTACTTTTTAGTGACTGATTTCTCTGGATTTTGTACCTTCTCATTTTGTGGAGGAAGCTGACTATGTTTCTCTTTAAGCATCCTAAGACTTTGAGTTTGGAGATGATTAAAAAAGAATGAGAAATCCTGATCTGTGGTGCTGCAGATAGGTTCCTAGTATCACCAAAGTAGAGACTGTCAGGCGTCTAGCGTTGTTGCTCAGTATCACGTTATTTGACTGTGTGTAGGTGTTGTTTCAGAAGAGTCCTGTGGTGTTCCCTAACATGTCTACTAATCTTAGTGTTAAGATGGGGTGCTCCTTTCAGAAGGAAGACCATTCTCTGTCTCCAATTTCATGAAAAAACAGAATGAGTCTTGGCACAGGCACGTGGTATTCCTTGTTTGTGGAAGAAGTTAAGGTGCAGTTTCTAAACAGGATTGCACATTTCTGTTGGTAAGTGTACCGTAGAGCATTTGCAGAAATTTATTGACAAAGTTTGTTTCACGTAATAAATCAGCAATAAAACACTGGTCCGTAAGGGAATGGGCCTACTTTTAATCCAGAAGAGTTCACTCAATAATGGAGCTACTGGAGGATTAGGGGTCAGGTGGGAGGAAGACATTCCATCAGCAAGAAGGTATTACTGGAAATTAATCAAGAACTTGGTCCCAACACCTGATCTCAAGGGAAGAGCAATGGCATTCTAACCTTGCTTAATCATTAGATTTTAAGTAGTTTAATCTGAAGCTTTATATACTCTTAAAAGAGAATAATTATGTGCGTGTTCTGAGGGACTTTACGTTTTTCATAATGAGTTATTAATGTATTTCACTATATATTTAGTCTTTATTAAGCTATGCGTTACTCTTTAGGTATCTTTTGGACAGGAGCAAATTACCCTGGCTCCATGTCTTTCACAAGAGAAAGAAAAAGGCAAATAATGATACTGAGATGTTCCTTATACATCTACAAATACATTTTAACCTACTTCAGTATAATGCTTTACTTATAATTATGTTAATAATTATTTTTATCAGTAACCTTAAGATGATACATAACTCTCTCAAGCAAATGCTTGAAATAATTTGATTACAATTCGCAAGTCCTAGAGCATGTCTGTAGTCCTTTTGTAAGCTTTTTGCAGAGTGTTAATTAAATTTCCAAATTTGGTTCCATCGTGCACCTGGAAGGAGAATAAAGCTTTTTACAGACCCTTCGGAGTTATTCCAATGTGCTAATGAGAACTGGAATAAAGCTACTCTCCAACCAGGAAAGTAAGGGTTTTAAAAAGCCCCATACAACAACTAGTGGATGATATAACAGCATACATGCAGGATTATGCCTTTCAAACAACTTGAAATGAAAAATGAATATTCAAATTGAGAAGACGTTGACTCCATTAAGCATACAGATAATTCCTATGGAAGGATTATGGGACTTTCAGCTCAAGCTAATGAAAACTGATTTTCATCAAGAGTTTTATATGATTTTTGGCTTTTTAAATTAATATTGAAGCAGTGCTCAGAGCCGCCAGTACTCTGCAATTCCTGATTGCTAGATTTTTGGGAGTCATAAGCAGCTGAGTATCTGCAGCTGTCTAGGGCTCAGGCTTGCAAGATGCTGCTAATATCAGAAAAACCACCATGAAAGTTGGTGGAAACTAAAGGCCTTATGTCCATGCCTTGCTCAGTATCTGGCTTGTTCGAGTGCATCCATGGTTTTTTCATCAGGAATATGGGATTTGAATTACAGGATACAGGATACATTGGTTGTTGATCTTCTTTCTGTATAAGCACATTCCAGTTCTGTTTAGCTGAGTTGGTCTTTATTTTCTTTCTCTAAAACTTCTGGCTGAGATGTCAGATGGCTACTGCTGTCATTTACATGTATTCGGAGCCTGCAGGTTTACACAGTTACTGGAGAGTCATGTAAATAAACGTTCACCTTTGAATGAAGATTTGAAATGGTTACTAGTAAAATTTATTATCTGTGAAACAAACATAAACCCTTTTAAAATCCCTAAATCAGCAGTGAGGTGTTTTTGGGTACCGCATTATTGGTTTTCACTGGTGATGTGCCAGAGCCATTTACTGGGTTCTTAATAGCAATGCAGGAGGGACTTGGAGGACGAGGGGCAAAAAAAAGTGACTGGAGCTGCTCACAGACAAGCTTGTGAATTGATTTTTCAAGAAAAAAAGAAATCAAAGAGGTTTTGCCATTCTGATTGCTTCCTGTTAGTGATTATACTTTTTGCCAGACCAGTAATGTCAGGTTTCAGAGTGTTTGGGCACTTGGTCACATTACATTCCTGTGTACTTAAATGGATTAAGATAAAAAGTCTGACTTGAAAAGGATATTTCAAAACTGACTGTGCCTGTGGTTTTGAATCCTGATGCTTTGAACAAAGAAGGGATTGATTTAATGGGATTAATGCTTAATCCAAATGAAGCAATGTACACACATGCCTTGAATGCTTTTGAGAATAACTACAAATATCACTTATAAAGTTCTGTAGAAAAATACAGAGAGGTATCTTTGTGTAAGTAAGAGATGGGACAAGACTGCTTTTGGTACAGGAGTACACAGACAAAGCTGTGTACAAATTAGGTCTTCTCGATGACTTTCAGATATTTCAAGTCTTTTTTTTTTTCATACAAGTATATTTATTTTAAAATGCTGATTTTGATGAAGTGTGACACCTCTTCATAATTTTGTTGCTTCAGAGAAGAAAAAATATTTTCAAATTAGGCATTTTTTAGCTACTTGGAGAAATTCAGACTGCCTATATCTGCTGTGACTCTGTGGCCCCTCTAATTTCAGGGAAGAATTGTTCATTAAACCAAACAAGTTAATTAGTGTATTTTTTTGTTTTAATTACTTTGTTATTGTTAACAGATGGAACCTTGGCAGCATTTATAGTAATTTCCTTTCATGTTTGTTAGTAAAAGCCTTCTTGATATGCGAAATCCACCCAATTTCTTACAATGACCAATGTACCCCCTCAATGAGTTCTCAAACCACTGGATCCTGTCTAAATGGGCACAAGGTGTATCAAGTGCAAGGGTTTGGGGGTAAGCAATGAGTCCAGTCTCTCAGAGATGAGTTGCTCTAGGATAAAATGCTGATCCTTGGTAAGTGTTAGGCTGGCTCATCAATTTTTACTTGTTCTTTCCAGACTCCCCATGTGCCCCCCAGACTGGGAACCAGAAACTTTAGGTGAAAATTAAAATTCTTGCCTAATCATGAGGTTTGATTAAGCTAGTGGTTTTAGAAAAAAGACCAGCTATCACAACGCTAATGAAAAAATTGCAAGAATTGCTAATGACGTGTGTGACTCATGTTGCTAAATGGAGCAGATTTTTAAACATAGCTCTAGGCTTCAATTCTTTCAGCTCATTCACAGTCAGTTCTGCTTTGTACCGAGCTCAGTGAAGCTATTCTCAGAGGAGGGTGCAATGTGACATGGATTAAGAGTCAGAGAGCAGAGCCATTAATCGATTCAGTACTACACAGGTTATCTAATATCTAAGAAATGTTTTAAATATTTTAGGCAGTGTAAAAAGCTGAAAGCAAAAATACAACTGTCTGGTGATTTTTCACTTAATGAAATTTTTTTCTCTAAAGGAAGGCTGTTGAAGACTGGCTCAAAGGCAAGAAATAATTACTGATAATTAATATTTGAAGGTTTTTGTTTCTTGTTTTATTTTTAAACCCAACTCTACCATATCTGAGTTAGTAAACAGTGACAAGGAGCAGTCTTGCGTACTAGAATTGAATTTTTGTCTGGAATGATTCTTGGCATTGTATTTTCCAAGCCAGCTAGTGATATCCTGGGCAGGTCTTGACTATTGCTCTGGAGTAGGGTCAGGTTCCCAGCAGGCAATAACCCTTCCAAGTTTTCCCTCAGCTTCATTGTGGGAGATCATAGAAATAGTAAGACTGAAGGAGTTATAAACCACTTGGTTTCAGGTCACTGAACAGCCCTAGACGTACTGAGTTTGCTGATCTAGGCAAGCCCACAGTGCTTCCCTGTAGTACCATTATAATTCAAACTCCCTATGAAGTGAGTTTTAAGGTGCTAATTGTGTATAATTTGTCACCTCTGCCAAAAAAACATTTTCTTCCTTAAGACAGAAGTCGTAGTGTCTTATGCCCTTATTTTAAGTTGTTGATATTCAGTTATTTTCCAAAGAGCATTTTTCTGGCACTTTAAGAGGACAGCAGCACGTAAGACTGCAAGAGTGTTCACTAAAACCCCACATGGACATGGTGATAATCAACAGGGCAAATATTGATCACATTTATTAGAAGAATCTTTCTATTCTATAAACTTAATCTATTGTTATGCTTTATTCCTTTCTGATCATTCAAATACACATTTTGTTTGGAAACTATCTTCACACAATTGAGGCTTCCTGGAAAATGTTTGTGTCAGTACCTGTAAAATGATCTACTAGTATAGTACTCCCAAATGTACTTTCCTGATTTTCTCTTACTGTAATTAGTATTTTTTTAGTGCTACAGAGGTTGACTAATGAAGCTGTTGATGTACTTACACTGGACAGTGAGAGATTGCTCTGTGAAAGCAGTTGCTCTATTTTAGGGTCCTAATTTATCTTATCTTTTACAAAATATAGGAGTTGTTGAAGTGAAAGCTTTGCTGGTAGATCAAAAGGAGAAATTAGGCTTGAGCAGGTCAGGCAATAACTATTAAGCAGCCTACAATATTCACACTGGCTTTGTTTGAGACCCAGAAATAGAGGTATTTTGGAAGGTGATGGTTCTGCTTTTTTGGGGGTTTGTTTGGCTTTTAGAAGTACTGAAAAAAACTGTCAATGTTTTAGTGATGGTTTTGAAACCCCAATGATTTAGTCAATGTTGAAATAGAGCAAATATTGTTTCCTGTGTTGGTTCATGATCTATGTGGATAAGTATTTCTCTTTGAACAGCTCTACCTAACTAGCTGAATTATCTTGAAGTAAAGGTTTCTTTATTCTTTACCCTCAGTGAAATGAAGCCTGTTTTTAAATTGTTAGTCATAGGACCACTGAAAAATAGTTATTTGTCAAATGAGACTATCATAAGGGTTTTGGCTTTTTCCAGTTTAAGTTATAATAACTGGATTGTGATAATTGGTAGCAATGTCTGTAATTTCTATTGTTGGTTTACTAAAATAAAAAAGGAAAAAAAATCCATACATAATTTTGGCTTCAACCGTATATATTTCTGCTATTAATTCCAGTGAAAAAGAAACTATTTCTCATAGTTTTGGTAAGAAAAAAACCCCAAAAATGACACCAAATCACTCATATATGCTGAATTGAAAGCCAAGGAGTTATTTAAAAATCAAACCCCTGAACACCACCACTTATAAAACCAAACCCAAAACACAACCCCAAAATTTTAATGGGCTGGCATGAGCTATGCCAAATGAGATGCACAGCTGGAGCCTCAGGGACATGCAAATTAGAAAAATAGGGCTATGTTTTTGAATGCAGTGCACTAATACAAAAGTTTCTAGAAGGTACTACAAGAAAATACTGTTGCTTTTCTGTCATTTTGTTTACCCTTCTCACTCAACATGTGGGAGAATAGATTGTGGAAGATTAGGGATGGGGCTGCAGCTGAGCCTCATCCCTAATGGGGTGCAGGTGTATGAGACAGGTGAGCAGCACTGAAGAAGCACGGTGTATGTAATGCTGATGTGTATTGACCAATCACAAAAGTGTAACAGGGCACACAGGTGTTATGCATGTGAGAAAGAAAGGTATAAAGAGTTAGGAGGACAGAGAAGAAGAAGTAGAGAGTTTGCTGGCCATGCTGCAAGGAGGATGGCTTAGGCGGTCGTGTAAGGGTCAGGAAGGAGTTTGCTGGTCACGCAGGAGGAAGGGAGAAGGACACAATGTTGTGTGGAGCTGCCCTGGAAGCTTACAGAGGAAAGGTATGCAGGATTTTACTATGGGATAATAAACTGGTGGTGTCAGTCAGAGTCTGCCATCCAGAGGTGCCAAGAACCGACGCCAGCATTAACATCCTGGGATGAATGTCCTGCTAGAAAGGTCATTTCCTCTGGCAGTGAAAAGGCCTCTTGCTGATCAAGGAATTGCCTCTTTGGTGATGTCAGTGCCAGGAGGAAAGACTGTCTTCTGCACTCTGCTTTGCATTGAGCTTTGCCAGTTTTACATTGTCCTGCCCTGTAATAAATAAGATGTACCCCACAATACGGTGAACCACTTGCATAAACCCAAGCATTTATTGGAAAGTTGTATTTCTGCTTACTGTTCAGAGAGGAGTGGCCTAGAAATGAAAAATATGAAGGAAACTCAACTTGATTAATGTTTCCCATACATATAAAGAAACTTTTAAAAGCAGATGGTATGGCCAGAGAACATTTCAAATTGAGATCTACACAGCCTAACTGGATGTGTTGGTCAGGAAGTGAGAAGCTGCTGGGCTGCCACAAGTGGTGGGCAGCTGGAGCTGTTTCTTTGCCTATGGTTTGTTCAGAGAGGAATGAAAAAAGGAAGAGCTTATCTGATATGTGTGTATCCTTTGTTATTTAGTCACAAATTCAGAACAGATAGTTAATGTGTGCATAAAACACATCAACAGCAAGTTGTGTCAGATAGCAGCACTGAAATGTGAGTTGATCATTTTAAAATAGGAACACAAGACAGAAAGGTGGTTTGGTGTGTGTGTTTATTTAAACCGGATATATGTATGGAGAACAACTCCACTGCATAAATGGAATGGACATCCAAGTCAAATGCCAGATTCCTCTTTTAACTCCCAGAGGAATTATTCCAGTGTTTCTGTGTTTTCTGGCCTGTGAATGCTAGGCTGTTGGTGGGAGTTCAGCCCTGCTGAGTGGCAGTCTCTCCTGGAAACTGTCTGAGCTCTGTCAGAGGGCAGATGGGTTCCAGATACAAGAGGTGATGCTTTATGGGGTTGCAGGAAATGACGTGAGGGGAGCTTTTGTTTGGTCTGCTCGGGAGGAAGTGTATGGACCAACACAAGAATAAGGATGTGTGCACTGCTGCCTTTTCCTTTGGTAGGCACTGTTGATGTATATACTTGATGCTCCACATGAGAAATGATGAACAAGAATGAGAGAAGTCCTGGCATTACTGGATGTCATGGGAACATCAGTAGTGAAGGGAGAAATAGTAGAGGAGAAATATTTCTAATGTGAATGAATGTAGAAAAGTTTGCTGCCCCAAGTACTTTAGACCAATATGTTAGTAACAGAAAAATTAATAACCAGCATGGGCTTGTGTTGTGTTTGTTGGTAATTCTGTAAATGGCACCTGATTGGCACGATAAACTTCCGTTTCCTGAATATGGGCATGTTATTGTCCTTTTTATTTAACTGTTAAATGTTTAGAGGCAAGGTAATCATTGCCTCTAAATATTCAAATAGGTTTTTTGCATTTTTCAGAATTATGGTATTACAGTGCTTCAATAGAGAGGTCAATAATATGTAACAAAAAATACATGTACTAGGAATTTTCAGGAGCATGTGAACGTTCAAGAGGGCAAGTGTGTGCATGTTGTAATGCAGTAACTTTATTCTAATATACATCTTGCAGTCGAGAAGGCTTTACATGTGCCATAAAGTAGTTGCTTCTGCACAGCTCTAAAATACTCTTACATTCAGGCACCTTTAGACGTTTTAGCCTTCATGTATGTAGAACAAAACCATTAAAATTTCTTCAGAAAGGCTTGCATTTCTACATTTTGTGAAGTTACAAGATGTTGTTAGTTTTTGTTGTGGAGTTTATGTGTATGTTTGCAGGGTGTTTTTTTTGAATGCAGTAGGCTAACAATTGGAAGATGACCAATAAATTTGCCTTAATCTATGTAGAAAATAGGTTTAGGTGACTCCTTTTTAACTCTGCAAACATAGTTGTAAACCCTGTTTTTCTTGGTCCCATCTACAAATCCCACATTGAGAAATAACATGTGCAGATAGCCTTGGCTGAAATGAAAGAGGGTAATTTAAAGACTGTTTAGGATTTCTTATATCAGCTCCATGAATCACTTTTCTGTCTAAGGTTAGAGTTTTTACCTTTAGGTTGATGAGTATTAAACTTGAGACCTGTGGACTGAAGTCTTATTTCAAATCCACATATTATTGAATTCTGATGTGTGTTTTAAAAAACCCACAACATATAAAGGTTAGACTCAGAAAGGTTATTTTCACTGAAGAAACAAATCAGTCCTCTCTGAATTTCAGTTGCTAATTTTTCTATCTTTTCAGGTCCTAGTTTTTTACTAGAAGCAAAAGAAAGTGTTTCTTTGCAGTCGAAGGACAACCTGGAAGCAGACATTTTATGACATGTCTGTTTTGATAATTTTTTGTGTAGAACTTGGAGGCCAAATAAATTTTGATGATGTTCTGATGGCTAAATCTTTAAAACATAGTACTCTTTTGAATGATTCTTAAAACATGTTTTCTTTTCAAATATTGCCACTATGAAATTAGAAATAATTTTTCAAGGTACTATATTTTTCTCATTTGAGCAAATTACAGAATTATATTGATGTGTTTGATTTTTTTCAGAACATGAGATGATCCCTGAATTGACTTTAAAATTGTTTGGTAATTTCACACTTGTACTTCTTTATAGCTGCATTATGGTCTAATTTTTCAAGCTGTCACCTAAGGTTAAACAATCAAAATAGTGGGGTTTTTGCTCCACTTGCTGATTATCTACTTGTCTCACTGATTTAGGATAAATCTTCTCTTCTTCACTCATGAAACTCAGGATACTCAATTGGCTCTTATTCAAGTGATTCATGTATGGGGAATTGCCTCAAGTGACAATGCTGTTCTTTGAGGCTATGATATCCAAGAGGAACTGCCACCTCTGGATTAAAAGCAAGCATAGTTTGAACCAGTTTTGAGCTGTTGGGGGCTGATATGGGTGGTGATGTGGTGCAGTTGGTGTGAGGAAAGTGATGTGTGTGCCTGATGCTCTGCAGATGAGAGCTGTTGGTTTGTCTTCTGGTTTTGCTTCCTGAAGACTTTCACAGTAAACGTTTGCAAGAGATCTTAAATATTACCATCTTTGACTAGCATTGAAATTGCACCATGCCTCTGTTCAGCACATTCTGATGCTGTGCAAAGCACAAAATAGGAGAATTGAGCTCATTTTGTAGCATGAATACTCTCTGAAAGAGAGCAATGTTGTTCAGAGAGGAGTCTTTTTTGCTGAACCCTGGCTGCTTTCTGTGGAGAATTTGCTATTATATTTAAATACATAAAATACAAGACCAGATGGCATATTTTGAGTCATTTCAGTGGTTGTTACTCCTCTTCCCCTCATATCTCATTAAGGCTTTTGCCCTGGGGTGCCTGCTCCCTCTATGGTAGCCTGGAGCCAAGGCAAGTGTTTTTATAGCTTCCCTCTTGGGACAGCCTCGGCATTGCTGGGTTCAGCTCCCTGTGGCCAGTTGTTTTGTTTGGGGGATTTGCAAAGTGTATAATCAGATTATAATTTTGTGAATTTGAAAATTTATTTGTGAATGTCATGGATCTGGGATTCTGAATATTTCTTCTTTTTCTGAGAGGTTTACTGGAGTTTTCTTTTTGTCGACAATATTGTAAATACCTTTTATCTGCAATTATTTTCATTTTGATAACTAAGTTACTAAAGCAATGGAAGCATGCCTGTGAAAACAGTTTATAAATCAAAAGTAACTTAAGTAATTCTAGTATTTGAAATTTGTATATGATTTTGGTGTTCCATAATAACTTGTGTTGATTTTGCTGCCCTTTGCAATGAGAATACTGAATTTGGTGCTCTGTGAGACATCCCCATTCACTTTCTTCTATCTCCTTCTAACCAGTTTTTTTACCAATATATCATCTTGCATTGGTTGGAAACAATTTTATAGTCAAAATCATAGTAATGAATTCCTACCTGGCTGTTTCTCCTGGGTAATGTTTATGTGTACCCCTTTTTGTACACAGTATCTTGTATGGCTACACTTTGCTTCTACTATTTTCTATATTACAGCTCATTTTTTTTGACAGGATATTGCTCTCTCTGCTCTATTTAAGTAGTCATATATTCAATCAGTGTGTTAAACAAAGGGATATTGATTCTTGCTGATCTCAAGGTATTTTTTCATATGATGGACTTCATACCAATAATATAATCAATTAATATTTTCTCTTTCAGGCTTAACAGATGAAAAAGTGAAGGCGTATCTTTCTCTTCACCCCCAGGTACTGGATGAGTTTGTGTCAGAAAGTGTAAGTGCAGAAACTGTGGAGAAATGGCTAAAAAGGAAAAATAACAGACAAGAAGGTAAGTGCTTTTTATTTGTGATTAATATTTAGGTTTGAACAGCTCATTTATTTTTCACATGTAGAAAGGAAATCTGTTTTTGGCATAACTTGACTATTATTTTTTGTGTTTAGGTTCTACCAGGTTTTTTAAGCCGTAGGCTAACAATTTTTTAAATATTGTGAGCCTTTTGATATTTTTATTTTGAAATTTTCTGGTATTAACATTGGAAGTTTAATTTACTCATTTTGAATTGCAAATACTATCCATCCACCTGTAGTGTCTGTTTTGAGAACATGGTTTTCCTGGATCTAAAATTGGTAGGTTTTGAATTAAAATTATCCAGTATGTCTCAGCAAGTTACCAGTTATACCATCTCAAAAGTTCCTTCTTGCAACATGTAATAAGTCAATTCTAGACAAGAATGTTGACATAGATGTTATAACCCAGTGTGTTAAATTCTGAAGACATTTCTGTTGGGTTGCTTTAGGTAAAATGCCTTGCTAAATAGACTCAGAAAACTTTCTTTTGAACTGGCATGGGTTGACAATGATCATAAATTTTGTGAGATTGTCTGCAAAGATTGATGTAATTCTAACAAGGATTTGTAATGTACCAGGTAAAATGCAAAGGAGGAAATTACCAAGAAAGTTAGGGAAGAAACACTGGTTATGTTTTGTGGCTGACTTCTAAGGTGTTTAGGGTTTTAATTTCTAATGATAATTCTTATTTTAAATGGAGGGGCTATTGTTACCTCCTAGAAGATAGTATTTTCTGCAGAATTATATAAAAGAAAAATAAAGATGGTGGACAAGGGACAGAAAAGGCTGCATTGAGCCAGATTTTGGTGGTAAAGACTACATATCATCCTACGGTAGCAATAAATTTTTCTTGTTCTGATGAAATTACCTAGCAGCAGAATGTAAGTATATTTAGACTGTTTACTGCTCTCTATAGTTTGCAAACTACAGCATTGAAGGAGGCCTATTGTTACAATCCACAACAGCAATCAGGAAAACAGTGTTATGAATCAAGGGAATAGGCTGTGACAAGGCTTTTTGTAAACAGATGTTGCAAAATGATTTTGAGTTAGCAGAAATTAATACTTCTTGAGCTATGCTCATTGAAAAATAATAATTTTGTCTAAGGTGCTTGAAATCACTGTAAGAAATCATTGTGTGTTTGAAACACAGTTTATAGTCTGGGTCAGGGATCTTTATGCTAAAACCAAATAAACGCTTTGGAGAATTTTTAGCTTTAAGAATCATATTTTGCAAAGTGAAATTTTTTACCAGTTGCTCTAAGTTTCCAATTTCTGGGGGGAAGACTATAAAAAAAAGGCGAATTTTTGTGGAAGACCTCATGAAACTTTTTGTAGCAACTGCTAAAACAAAGTAACTGCTGACCATTATCCTAGCAGAGTTTAACATGAACAGGTCCGTTGTTCCCGTGAACAATGGGATTTGTTTTTTTTTCCTTACACATTAAAATTCTATATTATGGCTAATTTTCCCCAAACCAGTATTAAAAGTGTCAAGCAATAGTTATGCTACCATTAGCATTTAGTTTCTTGTCTGTTATCCAACAGGTCTTTCTGCCTTCCCTGCTGCTTCCCTTTTTGCTGACAGTGATATTGAAGGTGGCTGAAGTTATTACAGTAAAGGCAGTCATACAGATACGACTTCTTTAGTGCTGGATTTTAGATAAAAATAAACAGAACTGGATTTGAAACTACTCTTGCCAAATAAAAAAGATTAGTTTGAATGCATATTGTTTATAGCATGAAACTGATACTGATGAGCCTTGTCTGATTTTCTTGTAGAAAGATAAAGTCTGTAGTCATATAAAATATTTCTGATAGCCTGATTTTTCAGAAAGCAATATTTTCAGGAAAGAAATTTGCTGGATGATTTACTCAGTTCATGTTATGTATGTACAAATTCTACTGCCTGAGTTATGGTGGCGGTGAGAAATGAGGGGGAGAGGATGGAACTGATTCTTTTGGTGTCAGCACGGATCTCTGATGACTTAAAGTGACTGTGTAGCCTCAGTCACTTTACATCAGTAGGGGTATAATTTTCCCTCTATCCCTTTTGCTTCAGTCTAGTCTACTTTACAAATGCTCACATCATGTAATGTGATACAGCTGGAAAACAAGCTTTGTTTTTCTGAGGGAGTTGCCAGGCAGGCAGAAGGCTGTTTTGAGGTCTCTGGCTTAGTGTCTGTACTCTGACATGTTGGTGACGCAGAACAGTCATTAACCTATATGCAGAAATGGTGTCCTGCCTGATTTACAGACATCCAGCTGCGTGTACTCTTCAGCCAGGAGTCAATGGGCCTGCAGCCAGGGTAGTTTATCTGAATTTCATTAGCATGAACTGAAATGTCTGATATGGACTTAAATGAACCAAAATTTATCTGTGACTGAGATTCACTGAATTAATTACTGTAGATGGTTTGGGTTTTTTTTAAACCAAAATTTTTAGAAAGGGAGGATATCACTAAATATTGCAGTGTTTAAGGTGTCACTATATCCCAAAATATAATTAATTTAGTCCTCAGTGTGTTAGATCTTTTATCTATCATGGTAAATGTTAGATTGAGATTTGCTCATGACAGGTTCATGGTGATGGTGGTCCAACTTTAACTATTTTTCCTTTTCCTGGTGTATTGGAGAAAATCTGCAGAGGTAGCCCTGGAAAGGAATGCTGCTTATGCTGATATTTGTATATTCACTGCAGCTTTTTGAACTGTGACTATTATCTACCGATTACGTGCTCCAAACATACCCAGGCCTTGTATTGTTGCACACAGCTTTTCCAAACTGCTCTATTTGGAACACACAAACCACTTGAGTTTTAAATTTTTCCTATCCAGACCATGGCAGAGTTAATCTGCCAGAAAGAGACCTTTTCTTTTTCAGATGCATAGATATAATACTCACAGAACTCATGAGACTCTTCCATTGTCCTCTTTCATATCATTCAAGCAAAAGTGGCAGATGATTTTAGCCAGAACCATAATATTAGGAAAGCTTTAGACTCTGCTGCTGAATAGATCCTCATCTCCCAACAGATTTCTCAGAAAAATATTTATAAATTCCAACTCTAATTATATTATTTGAAGCTTCACTGCCACAACAATAAGAGGCTAAGCACATTGATTATAAGCCAGATGTGCATCTTTTACAGTGTTGATACTGAATGTCATAGATATCTTTCCTAATCTTTTTAATTACCTCTTATAATAAGAAGAAAGGACAAACTGTACTGACATGGAATTTGTGTGGAAAGATGCCTATATCAATTAAAAAACTCATCACTTCCCATGGCTCTCATGTTCATCACAGTGCATGACCATGTGCTTAATTACTGCTGAATCTGGAAACAATAACAGCTTCATACATTATTTTGTTTCCAGCAATACTTGTCAAAAACATGTAAAGCTATGTATAGTGGGAACTTAAGGTGCTTTGCTGTTGTTAATATAAATGTTGTTGTTAAGTAATTAATAAATACAATTTTAAAAAATGAAATGGAAACTAGTACATTCAGTACACAATATGATACTGATTATACACAGAAGTTATAATCTTTTAAGTGCAGTTGACTTACTGCATTTGCAGGAACCTGATATTTCGTGATTGACCCACTAAAAGAAAAAGAAAGAAGTAATTAGAAATTAGTTGCTTAATTTAACATTAGTATGACATTTCTGTAATGTTTGAACTGTACTAGGCTGCATCATTGACACATAAATAATCAAAGTTCTGTAATGAAAGTGATTTCTGGTGTTGCATTTTCAGGTGTTAAGATATCAGCATGATGGGCTGTAAAGTTGGCTACAGTCCTGTAAGAGACAAAGTAGTGAGTTTTTGAGAGGTGTTGATGTGTGGTTCTATTTAGGGAACAAGTACTTGGGTTTTTATTGTTAAGGAATACCAAAGTACTTATTTCTACGTTATATCATAGTTATTCCATTATTTACTCTTTTGTTATTTATTTCTGCTTTTAAAGGCGATGCATAGAGGCATGTTATTTGCACTTTGCCTAAGGTTATTAAGTAGGCGAAAGGATGCCTAACATGCATTTTCATTAGCAGAGGTAATATATATAAAAATACATGTAAGGAGGATATGTGTCAGTATGTGTATGCTAAAGAGATGTCATCTTGCTGCCAGAATTATAAAGAAAAAAATGAGGCCTGTTGTTGATCTGTTAGTTTTTGAGGACTGTGCCTTTTGACACTGACTGAGCAGAGATACCTGTGCAGGGTAGTAGCTGGAGAGCTCTAGGTGAAGGATATTTGGAATCTGGAGCCCCTCACTGCCGTGATGCTCCACAGCTTGTGGCAATTCTGATTTCTCCCCAACCTAGACAAGTGGAAGTGATATGGCAGCATGTTAACAACCTCCTTGATTTATAATTAGAGTGTCTTAATATTTCATGGATGCTGCAGACACACGGTATTTTATTCTGATGCATCCCCGCTGTGCTTATGTTTGTGACCTCCAAGCAGGCAACAAATACTTGCCAAAAAGCAAGTGTAATTGTGGGAATTATTTGGGCAGTGCATGACTTTGCACCACTGACACCGCAGTAGTAACTCTTAATGCTTCTTATTACCAAATACCAGTGTTTACATATTTTGATGCCTTTCTTGTTTTCTTTAATTTTTTCTCAAAATAAGACAGGTTGTACCTTCCAATTCCAACTGGAATAATTGCCTGCTGTGTTCTTGCTCTTCACTCAGTGTTTGCTAATGGCCAGTTAGCTACAAAATGTTGGTCTGAAACAGAGTAATATATGATACTGACAGGTGCTGCTTTCCTAGGATAATATCCAGACTGAAAAAAAATTCTCTTGTGAATGTTTTTCTCAGAAAAGTTGCAATAATATCTGTGCTATTATTTGACTATATAATACTGATTTCTCTGTGTATTTGGCACAGTCCTCACTTCCATGGAGGTAAAATCATTAGTAGGCTTTTGTATGGCATAGTTTGCAGATTGCCATTTTTCATGTGTCTAGAAAGTTTGTTAGTATCGGTGTTTCAGAGGCAGATAGGTGGGGGCCCTTCCCAGTTCTGTGGTGGAGCTCTACACAAGAATGCCATTTTAGTTCAGATAATGAAAATGGAATACATGTGTCAGACGTACAGAAGAATTTTGGAGCAGATATCTGGGCAGACTGTTGTGTCGTGCCATTGCTTTTAAAAATTGTTTTGTTGCCGCATCGTTTCCTGAAAGACTCAGTATAACTGCCTGAGGTGATATGGTTTCTTTCCTGTGTGATCAGTTCAATTTTTTTTTTTTGTTTAATCTTAATCAGAAGAGAATTAGCTTCTAAGTGGGCTCATTTTGGCTGTGAAAAGATTGAGAAGGAATTAATTAAAAAGATTCTCCCTGATGTTGTCAGCCTGTTTTATTTGGACAGAAAACATTAATGGAAAGGATATTTAGGTTAGATAGAACAGGATTTTTTAAATGTATTGATAGTTCAGAAATACTGAGCAGTGGTAGATAATACTGAGGTCTTGAGTGGCGATGAAGTCTCTTGTTCACTGTGCATCTCAATGTTGAAGCAATTGCTAATTTTATTCTTAGTTTTTGAATGGCTATCGCTAGCAAACTCCAAACAATGCTGAAAATTCCTTGGTACATATTTTTTTTTCTTCTAATTTGCTGAGACTTTGTCTTGTTGATTTTGGGTTTTTTTTTGAGTGGGTCAGGTGGAGGAGGTGATTTTGCTGTTTTTCTGGAGTTCTGCATATTTGGAATTGTTTAGATGGTCAGAGATTTGCAGAGGGTAATCCTTTAATGACGATATGTTTGGTCTTAGGAAGTAGACGTCACTGCTTGGTCTGAGTTCCCTCTTGAACTAATTATGTTAATCACTTTATATCTAGAGTAATTATTCTCAACATGTACTTATACTGATGTTTGTTGTGTCTTTGTTAAGCTTGAATTAGGAGTGTTTATGGGTTTTTTTGTCTACTCAAAAAAACTGTTTCCTCTTATTTATAAGCCTGGCTTCACTGAATCGTTTTCTGCTCAGTACTGCTAGCTATATTAGAAAATAAACAGAGGTTGATTTTTGTAATTTCTTAATCTTGCAGTGAATTAGAACATGGAGCTTCTCTTACTACCATTCAGAGGAAAAGGTTTTTCAGTTTTCTTACTATTTCTCTTCAATTTACATTTTGAACATTTCCAGATGATCAATATCGTTCTAAAGAGCGGGCAATATAAGAAAGATAGTATTTCAATAATGGGTTAATTAACATTACATGTAATACAAAACCATTTCCCTCCTGTGCAAGGCAATTCTCATTAATGTTGTCTGGCCCTGCTGTTCTTAGTTTTCAAATTGTTTCTCTTCTGTACATGGATCTTTGTTTTTAGAGTAGAAAATCAAGGTAACAAAAGAAAAAGAAATATCTCACTAGTTGGTGGAGAAGATCCATTCTGCTGATGTATGTGGAGGCTTTATACCCACAAAGCCAACACTTCTTAATAATGATTACTTCTGTCAATGTTAGCTAACCTGTTTTACCTGCATTGAAATGGAGTAGGAATTTTCCCATGATCTGTAAGCTGAGAAAGAAAGATATAACAAGGGAAGAGTCATTAACTTTTATGAGCCTTTCAAATCCAAGTATTAATTTGATTAATAGGTGCCAGACAAGGCCTGTAATCAAAGATTGACCAATAAGGATAAAAAGACAAAATATAAAATAACTATAGATGTTAGCATTGCTTGTTCTGTCCATTAAATGAGACTTGCATCTTTGAGGAAAGAGAATTACGCAGTCAGACAGTATGGTAGTCTGCTACACCACATGTGCATAAAGAAAGGGTATTTTTTCATGCATGTTCTGCATGTGAGTAGTGAAAACTCAGTTCAGCAAAGTTCTCAATGCCTTATCCATGTATAATATGCATATAAAAGTTCTGCCATCTCTTTTGTATCACAGGAAGCCCTGAGGATGAGTGAAAATTCTTCTTTTACAGTGGAGATGTCTAGTTGGATATGAATGTTAATGCCACACTCTAAATGGGTGATTTTATGTTTCTGTGGGCAGAAGCAATTAATGATATTTGTATTAACTTCATAGTGGCTATTAGGGAAGATTTTCAGCAGAAATTTTACTTCTGAAACTGCTCTGTTGTCTTAAGGCTTTGAAAGCAGATTGTGTACACAGAACAGCAAATTGCAGATATAGTATGGGCTTAATGAAGACCAAAAATTTTCAGTGTGTCATTCTATAGTGATTTAGCTAATCATGGTGGTGATTCAGTTACTTTATCCTTTAAAATATCCATGTTTAGGTGGAATTTCAGCTAGTTGTCCTGTTTGTTTATCAGATCAGATTTACTGCAGCAATTTAAAGTGTGTACTTTTCATGAGGAGTCATAGATACTCCCTTTATTTGTCCTGGTGGTCATTGGTAGATCAAATTCTTTGTTCAAAAATTACTTCTTCGCACTCTTCATCCTGTCAATGAAATGAATCCTGTCAAATATCTTTCAGCTGGACTAGAATAAACTGCTTTTGTTTTGGTTTTTCTGCATTTTTTATGAATGAAAGTTTAATTATATTCCTGTGTTATTCAGTAAGAGGAATGCTTAAGCATTACACAATTTCCACTCATTTATTTCTATACATTCCCTAATTGCTCCTTCAGGAGATGATACCTGTTTAAGTATGTTGCAGGAGGAATGCATGTATTGCACATAAATGAAAATTGTTGCCTCTGCTTAGCTGACAGAGTTTTATTTGTGTCACAAATATTACTCAAATACTTTGAAGGCGTTATTAAGCATGTCGATAGAAATTATTTAGTTCACATTTAAGAAAATAAGAAATCCAACAACAAAAAAACCCACAAAACTTTGAGATGAAGCCTTTTCATTGACCTGCAAAGATACAAATATTGGGCAGAAATTCCAGGTATTGGAGAAAAAGTCCTCCTGAAGATTGAGTTGCTAAGAACTTGCAAGTTAACTATGGAATTCCTAGACAATTTTCACTACAGAGGACTTGAATATTCTGAAAGGAATTTTTATTTTCATAAGCTCTCTGAAAAACTGGATGCATTCTAGGATAGTAAAACTTCAGTTGTACTGAAAATTAAACCCAAATGCACAGAAACTGTAAAGAATGTCATAAAGCATCCGATAAAAATAAGGTTTGGTTGATCTTAACCTCTGAGGCCTAGTTGCGTGGCTTGTCACATCTATGAGGCTAAACTGCTTTTTCTTCACACCCAAATATGATGTTGCATCCAAGCTACCATCTGGAGTAGTCCTGGACAAGTGTAAATCCTCTCATCCCAAATATTGTTTTGGGAAAGTGCAAATTGGCAAGATCCAAGCCGTGCTGTGGGTGCAAAGTTCATCAGGTACTGGTGCTATTCAAGCCTGGTCTACAGCCCAAATTCCTCCATTACTTTAGGCCTAGCCTGAATTAGCTATTGCACTCAAGGAGGGATGCTAGGAGCATAGTGGCAAAATCAGCAATTAGAGCTTGGGAACACACAGACAGCTTAGCCAAATGCAACCAAACAGGAGGCACCGTTAGGTCACGGTGGAAATTGGAGGTGGGTTTGAAGTTCAGATGCTCTGTACAGCTAATTCCACCTCCCCAGGATACATAGAAGAGCAAAGTTAACCAGATATCTCTGTAGATGTAGGTGTAGATGTCTCTAATCTGTATTTCTAGAAGCCCAAAAAAGAAGCAAGAAAGGAGGCTTTTGGTGATTTTTTTACATCGATCTCTTTGTTGATACTATATATGTGGCAAGTTAACATTTCCATCAGCTCAGCAGAGGGGGACAATGAACCGTTTGACTAGCAGCATGTGAGGCTTAGAGGAGTCACTTCTTCTCACTTTATCAATGGCAAAAAACTCTGGATATCAGTACACTGAGTTTTATTATTTTAATTCTGTACACATTGTGTTTTATTATTTTAATTCTTTAGACAACTTGAGCAAANTTTTTCCCCCTGTGGAGCGCTTAAAGCTCAGATGTAAGGAAGTTTTGCTGGAAATTGTAACGAGTTATTAAACCAGTGTCAGTTGGTGTTGAGCCAATAATAAGTATAAACTTTACTTGAAGGATTTGTCGGGTTTAAACATAAGGATGGTAAAGCTACAAAAAAATTAATTGCCTAATTAGGTTAAAGAATAATGTCTTCTCAAAAGAATTATTGTATCTGTTTTTTATAAATTCTGCGAAGACATTTACATCTACTTAACTAATTACATGGCATTTGAGGATGCTCAGTTACTATCCTTGGATCTTGTGTTCTTTTGTAGATTAGTTGTTATTGTGGAGGGAAGTTAGCAAAGTCTGAATTTCTTGTACTGGCTAGTGCATCTGGTTCAATTCAGCTAGACAAAGACCCCAAATTCTTACAGTGTTAGTAACTCTTTATAGAGCCTTTCTTCCTTCTCTTTACACTATGATGACTTTTGTGATGATGCTGCCAAGCAGCAAGGGATTCTTTATTCTGCAAAAGACCTGAATTGTAGCAGAAGTTTTATAATTATGTCTTTCATGATGAAGACAGTTGACAGATTTACCTTTTCCATAACAGAAGAATGAAGGGTACCCTGCAAAATAAATTGACTACAGATTTGAAACAACAGGATGTCCTTTTTCACACAACCCATGCCTAAATTATGAACCCATTAGCATAATATATTTGAGATGTTAAAAATGTAAATGGGTTCAAAAAGTGATTAGACACATTGCCAAGAAGAAATACTTCATCAAGAGCTGTTACATACTATGATCCTGATGCAGCCTCCAGCTGAGAAAATTCATAAGCATCTGATTGCTCTAAGGACATACTGGAGTAAGTATACTCTGTACATCTGTAGTCTGTGTTTTCTCTCCTTTTCATACAGTGTAAATTCTTCATATTCTTTTCCTATTTCCTTTCTAAATGAGCTGTTACTAGCCATTGTCATAGGCTGCAAACTCTAGTAGATGAACTTTTAGTTTAGCAGAATAGGGTCATTATTCTGTCACTGCTTCTCCGGCCTTCCTGGGATTCATGTACCACCCGTTGTTAGAATTTTGACTCAGATTGTCTTGACTCATTTGAATATGCTGGAAAAGAATCTGAGTTTTTATACTGTAACACGTTTATGGATCATCTTAGATAAGCTGCAAGAGGTCTTTTCAGTTGGAACAATAAACTCTTTGGAGACAGCACCTTATTCAGGCTTAACGTTAGCTGCAGTACTGAGCTAAATTATTTTGTTCTTTCTTTCAACCTGCAGTATGCAGAGATTATACCCATAAGTGATGATCTTTGGCTACAGAAAAAAAAATAAATTTCTCTGGTTCAAATTGCTAAGTAACAGTAATTAAGACACTTTCTCACATTTCTTTTTTAATGCAAAGGTCGAATGTTTTGTTGTGCTTTACTGTTTGTTCAAGTAGCAGAAGGGAGCTGTTTTATAGGGTACTTGTCCTTCTTCCTAAAGTGCTGGTTTAGTTTCATTTGTCATTAAGTATGAGGAGTGAAAGGGAATGAGAAAAAGGATGACGCTGTTGATGAGCAACAAGAATTAGGAAATTAATAAAACATGAGTCAATAATAGGTGTGGGAGGAGGAATGTCTGTGAGTTTTTGAAGGGTTTATAGCAGTTGGGTGTAACCGACATCAGGTTTTGGTGACTGGGGTGGGGAAGTGGCAACAGATTTGTTACATTTATACTAATTCAGTCCAAGAGGGTTCTTTGTGAGCGGTTGGAAATATCTTCATGAAGTGCATCAGATATTTGTATAACAATAAAAATGTTTATTCTGAGAGACTTACTGGGCAGTGATTTCAGATTTACAGTGAACTCTTGGGGAGACTTGTCAAAACAGCTTTTTAAGCTAGTAACTACACAGTGCCCCTTCTTTTTAAATCAGAGTTGTCATGACCCACACAGTGAATGCCCTTCTGGGAGAGGAAGTTTTTTTCAAATGAAGTTTTAAATTACCTGAATGTGCTCTTTCTGTCTTGTGTTACCTAGGAAGCCGTGTCATTGTGACACCTGCTGGTTTGCCATCATATATTTCATGGTCAATAATGAATGTGCACAAAGAGTAATCTGAGTTCTCTATGTTGTCTGTTACTGTTACTAAAATTTTAATTTTACAGATAATTGTTTTTACACAATTACTATTATGAGGTTGTGTTTTCCAACTGTTCTCTGGCCAAAGCATTTTTTATAGAAAATAACTGTCATTTCCCCATCTATCACTATGATTGTGTTAAAAAATATTACTTCTGAGGAGTAAAGAGTGGCCATAAACCTCTGATACATTTCAGTGTTTGAGGTACCTGTTGTAGCAGGCATCTGTATACACCAATTACACTGAATATATAGATATACATCCAAGTACAGAGAAAATGGCACTGTATAATACAGGAAAAGGGTATTTACAAGTATTTTCTCATGTTTTGAGGTATTTTTTCTTCATCAAAAACTCCTTGTTGCACTGATTAATAACAGTTATCAAATTCTGAATCAATGGAGTTTGAGCAGGTCTAGAAACAATTAAAGCTCTTCAAAATTCACAGTAGATTTCACTATTGTAGAGTCACAAAAAGATAGGATATCTCAGAAACACCGTTGTTTGTCATGGTCCAGTCCAGCATCTTTTAGTGACCATTTTTAGATCTAAAAACTGAAGAATGAACTACTGGCCCATGTTGGCTGTTTTGTGCTTCACAAATAGATCACAAATAGGACTGGAGAATGGATAGACTCAAATTATGGAATAAATGCTGCATCTGTATGTTTCTACACAGTCAGATTTATTTAAGCATTGCTGAGATTGGCTCTTTTACATAGGGACATAAACAAGATTCTTTTAAACACACTTTGAAAAAACTTGCCAAAACTGAGCTGTTTTTCTGGATGGTGTAGGTGATTTGAGTATTTTCTTTGCAGTGTGACAATGGCAATACAGTTTCTGTTCACAAATGTGGATTAACTAGTTAAAATTAGGAATTCAGCATTTTTTAAGTTTATGTAGGTGTCCATCAGCTACAGATGGAGATGTTTCTGGAGCACTTCTAGGAGGATACAAGTGCTAATAGAATCTAGCAATATTTCTGAGTGCAGCTTAAAAAAATTAATTGGGTCGTTTTCTGATTGTTAGCAGTGCTAAAATAATTCTTTTAATGGAAACATTTAAAAGAGAAAAACTATTAGATTTCACTCCTCAGGAATGAATGTAACATTGGTAAGTTCAGCTTGTTTTCTTTTTTCTTAGAAATCTAGTTAAAGGGAGAGAATATTTGATTTAGATTTTCTTCATTCTTAATAAATGTGCATAAAATCTTGGATAGTACTTGAGTTATGATACTTGTTTTTCTTTATTTTTATGACAAATCTTAGAGTAAAGGCTGATTTCAAATAATACTGTATATTCTCTAGAAGTTTACTCAGCTCCACAATTAGTTGAGTTTTTGAAGAGCTCCCTCTTCTACAGACTGTTAAGAAATTATTGGCTTTTTCTGACTGATTGTCTTTATGTTGATCTTCAGGCATTGAAATCAACACCAACTTAGCTCAGCATCATCTTATTAATATTTGTACCATATTTTCCTTTTGATAAACAGGTAGAATAAAGCCTGGTGTTATTTAATTTTCTTGGCCTCTCTAAGCTTGTTATTTTTAAAACATATATTAATCTATTTATTAATTCTAGAATTGTTAGGAGAGACAATTTTGCTAGGTTTTCATTCCAAGGTCTGGCATTTCTTTTTGCATGTTACAGTGATGGAATGATTTTCCTTGGTCTCTCAAGCTTCTCTCTGTTTCCTGGTATGTCCAAATCTCTCAGATATGGTTTGTTGTCTTTCACTACTCTTTCTGAAGATGGATTTTCTTCAAGAATGTAGAAACAGAAACATTTTTTGTACAGTAGTTAGGTGAGATTTGTCTCAGAGACAGACAGTCATGAACTTTATGACTTCATAAAACTTTGGTGAATTCTGATTCCAGTTCTACCTCTTAGAAAAAAAATTAATAAGAGCTCCTGTCTTGACTGTTTTCATATCCTTGAGGCTTCATTTGTGCATCTCAAAAGGTTAATAAAAACTTTTGCTGTGGTATGTGACAAAGTAACACACTTTAATAAGGAGAATAAAGTAAAAGAAGGACAGGCATCTTTTTGTTCTTACCAGGACCTCTTTTTAGACATTTGCCCCAGATATTGCTTTGGGTTTTGAAAATGTTTTTAAAACGTGTCCAGGACCTGAGCCTAGAGGAGGAATCAGTGGAAACTGTCTTGGTAACTCTTGTGTTTCCTTGAGGAAACAGATGAGGAATCCAGAGGAAGTGTTGAACTTCTGTTCTGACCTCTCAGTAATCCTGTTATCTCAGTCTGACCTTTGCTTTGAAAGTACCTCAGATTAGTCGCAAGAGATTGTATTTAGTTAAATATATTTCATTTGATGTATTTAGTCTTTGCAAATTTTCCTTTTGGTGGTTGCAGAAAGTATATGTTGAGTTTCAGATACTGCTATCTATATAGACAGGGAAAAAAGCCCACAAAGCTCCAGTTCATTTTGTTAATTCTAATAAAAAGGCCTGGGTTAATGCAAAAGCAGAGTGTATTTTTTTCGTAGAAAAGATACCTGGAATTCCTTATGACCTGTTGCAATGCTGTGGGAAAATACATGCTGGACAGTGATGTCTTTCTTTGAGCTGATACAAAGCTCTTGTTTTGATCCTAAAACACATCTGAAGATAGTCTCAGTGACTGTCTAAGAAGTTACTGTATGCAAAGAATAGGTTAAAAAAAATTGTCAGTACCTAAGTATTTACTCCTGCCTTTCATACTGAAGTCATATCTGAAGAACCCTCCAAACTTGCTTATAAATCCTCATCTTATTGAGTCCTTGAACAAATTCAGACGCTTACATATTTTTCACTACTAGTTTCAGCATTTACTAGAAAATTACTGCTCTGAAGATTACTGTTTCAAAGATGCTGTGGCACAATACATGACAAACGGAGCTGCTCTGTCAGTAGAGAAGCTTAGAAAACAGCTTACCTGCTTATCCCACTCATGCTTTTTGTAAACATCCTTGGCTGCGTTCCCAGTAAAGACAGGCATATGAAGTGGCTTTACTGAGTAGTTTCTTTCTTTTCTTATGTGCTGAAAGGAGAGCCCTTTGGGGCACATAGGACACATGAGAAAAGGACAAAAGGAGGAGTAGATGCATGTAGGATACGAAAAAGAGGAGTGGATTGTATAATCTGTGGTTGATGCCAGGCTGAGACACTCACCCTTTTCAACTAATTAGCACCCATAGATGCAAGAAAATATGTAGTATTTGTTCTATCTCCTTTTCTTGATGGTTTTTGTTCCCATGAAGTAGGGTGCTACAGATCCCCAGTTTCCTTGGGCTTAAAGAAAACCGCATTCCCAAGATTTAACAAGTTGCAATTTAAATAATAAGTCTTGTTTATATTAATATTAGCTGTCAACTTAAACCAACATGCTAGTGTGGGTTTCTAAAGGAGTGCATGCAGTTATAAATTGGTTTTATGTTTGTGGGAAATCCTTTTATCCATCAAATGAAAAGACACTTGCTATGCTACGTATGGGAAAAGAAATAAGTTTGTATTATACTTTATTACTGATAATATTTCAAATGAAAATATTTAAAGTACATAATAAGGATTGTTGCTTATTCTTATAATTACATAGTGGTGTTAAGTAGGAAAACTTGATTCTATCATAAAAAAATTCCTTCTGAATATTTTACTGTTTTCTGTGGATCAAATTGTCTACAATGTGATTATGACTGGCATTGATCAAGTGATAGACTAAATTGAAAGACTATTTTCCTTAATTTTTGCACTCTAATCTACCTCCCAATACATTGCCAAAGCAAATGTGTCTCTGGGGACAACCCAGTCTGCGCCACATGGCTCACTGCCAAGCCTTTCCACTGGAAAGCCAGCCATTATTTTTCACTCTACTGCACAATAGGATGCATCCACCCATTTGCAGCATTGAGCCATAGCTTTTTATTTTATGGTAATCTTTTGTATTAGATATTCATCGGAATGGATTTTCTGTAGCCATGTAGGTCATATTTCTCCCAAGACAAAACTGAAACATAATAAATTATTTTTTTTTTTGTAAAGTGACTTTGAGAAAATTGTAGTTTCTAGCAGTGGGTTTTTCTTGGAACTGAACACATTTTTACCCTGTCATTGATATTGTAGGCACACCTTATCCAATTTCATTGCTGTACTACCGTCAGCATGCAAGTAAAAGGAAATTGGGGAGTAGGTTTGGATTCCTCCAGTATATCTGGAATTGTAATGGAAAAAGTATTAAAGGCAATAATGCAGTGTAAATCACTTACTGGAATTACAGGCATCTTTTAGAACAAGATCAGGAACTCTGTCATTGTGCTGTCAAAGCAAGTTTCTCTCCATGCTTGTTTTCTACTTGAGATTTGGCTAAATAATTCAAAACAAAGAGGCTAAAGATAATTTTCAATCTTAATGCCCTTCCTCTTTAGCTGTTCCTAAAATATTATCACCTAAATAACCAATCTTAAATCTTTTAGTTGCAGGATGGACCAAAAGAAAGAGTATACTCAGAGGTATGACTTACTGTTTATCTTGGTTGTTAAGAAATATTGCAAGATTTGAATAGCGTAAATTATTACATAAACCTTTCTCTGCGTGCTCTACCGGTACCTAAAACATATTAAAGCTTCTTACTCATTCCAGTCCTGTGATAAAGGAAACTAATAAATAGAAATTATTGTTGATGTGATCATCATATTCTTTAAATGGAAGAACCCATTAAATCTAGACATTTCTGCAACTGCTACATTTTACTAAAGAGGATGTGTCCGTGGCTCCAGCCTGAAGGCAGCCATAATTGCATTTGGTTTTATTTAATATTAAGCTATTACTTATGAATGAACTTATAAATTTTTTTAACACTTGTCACGTTAAAAAAAACCAAAAGTAGCTATCATCTTAGCAAAGAGAACTTTCAGTGCCTCCTTGAAAGTCTTCAGAATCTCAGGCTCCTTTAGTCAGCACCAACCAGCCTTGAAGTCATTAGGAAGCTGAGATGCCAATGAATCCTGTCTACTCAAGTGGTGTTTGCTTGGGCCAGGTCCTTCTTGTTCCCAGGAAATAACTCTGTGGTTGATTTGAGCCGCACTCCCTGCCCTCAACTTCCATCCCAGGGTGTGTATATCCAGCCTTTCCCATGCACTGGTTGTTTTGCTTATGTAATTGTAGATTATATCTGTGACTCACTGCTGCATCTGTAAACTGCCCCAAGGCAGTGGGGAGAGCACAGAGGTGGCAGGTCAGGCACAGATGGGTTTCTGCTGACGTGCACCTGCACCTTGCCATTCCTTTCTAGATAATTTCATCTCTTCAAGAAAAGAAAGTTTCAAATATTCTTATCTGGAGTGGCGTCAGTTGAATCTGATTAAATGATGGACAGACATTGACAACATGCTGGATATGGTTTAGGTAATAGAATCACAGAATGGTTTGGGTTGGACAGAACCTTAAAGATCATCTAATTCCGAGTCACCCCTTTCATTAGACCAGGTTGTTCAGACCTCCATCCAGCCTGGCCTTCCAGGGATGGCACATCCTCAGTTTATCTAGGTGGTTTGTTCCAGTGCCTTCTCACCCTCTCAGTTAAAAATTTCTTTATAATGTCAAATCTAAACCAACTCTCATTTCTAATCAATTCGCCTTTATCCTGTGCTCTTGTAAACAGTCCCTCATCTTCTTCCTTGTAGGCTTCCTTCAGGTACTGGAAGGCTGCAGTTATGTAGCCCCAAAGTCTTTTTTCCAGGTTGAAAAAAATGCCAATTCTCTTAACTTTTCCTTATACAAGAGATACTCCATCCCTTCACTCAACTTGGTGTTCCTCCTCCAGACTTACTCCAACAGATCAGTGCTCTTCTGCAGTAATGGAACCCTCAAAAGAAAAAGTGCCATGCAATTCTTTAAACTCTGGAGAAAGATTCATGCTTTGAAATTGTACATGTTCCTCTTTGAGTCATTTTCCATGCAGGTAACAAAGCAAAGACTTTCCAAGAATGAGGTATAGACTGAATGAAATACACACAGAGAGGACAGGGTGATTAAAGGAGTTAAGCATTAACACAGATTGTACTAATAAAAGTTGCAGGGAGAGTGGTGTACATTTGAATAAATCTGCACATATGTGGAACTGATATATATTAATTTGGAGTGAAAACTGAATTTTCAGTTTGTTAGCTATCTCTTTTTATAGTAAATCCATTTTGGCGCATTTTGAAGGTGACAGGAATTTGCATCTTATTCAAGTTAATTAGAATCTCAACAGACACCACTTTAGCAAGTCGAGACATTGCTGTGGCTGGAAGAAAGACAATAGAAACCAAGGCAATCAATTACAAATCAGTGGTTTCAAAGTGGATTTAGGGGAGGCTAATAATTCCAAATGATGAAGAGAAGAGCAGATAAAGCACCTCAGGTATCAAATAAGCCAGTGTGGCACAGCCTTTAGAAGCACTGACCCAAGTACTAGATGAATTTGACTGACCTTTTGTTTATTTCGTAAGAACATCACCTCTGAGAATAACACCCTTCCATGTGTATTATTTCTGCACCAATTTAATTCTTACTTCTTATAGATCATAATATAAATTTTATATGTCTGTTTAAAGAAAAGCAAATGGAACAGGCTTTTTTCCTTTCAGCTGTCTTAGAGACTGTCAAACTTGAAGTCTTTTTTTATAGAATTCAAGCTCAGAATGCATGGAGTAACTTGGAAGTGACCCTGGAAAATAAATTACTGTTTTATATAACTTTTTCTGCATTTCTTTTGTGCTTTTGTTTCATTTGGCATATTTGTTTTTGTATACTAACTCATAAATGTGATTTTATAACCCTTATTGGTACTTTTATGCTATTTTGAATCCAACAGCTTTATTTGCAATATTGCTGTCTTTCTTTGTATAGTTAGTGTTGTCTAATGAACTTATAAATACTTCATTCTACTAGAATTTTAATAATGCCATCTGTTCACTTGATGGAAAATGGCAAGGCACACTGAAGCAACTACCTTTTTTTTTTTTTTCTTGACAGCTGTATTTTTGAGCTTGCAATTTAAGTTTCCAGCATTCTCTTTTCATTAGCAGTAGCAGTGAACAGTATTGGAAGCAAAAGGAATTTTTTTTGTGCAAATCTTGCCTTGTGACTTACATGCATGATTTTCTTTAGATGCAGTTTGAGTTTTTTTATCTGTGTAAACAGTATTTTTTTTTTAATGGATCTTGTTTTTATACTGTGGCAGAAAGTAAAATAATCCTAAAGAGGTCAGTAAAGTACATCAACTGTTGGTAGCATTTGATGTCTTTGTCCAAGCTGCTTGCTCATCCTGGAATCTTTGTCCCTCTCTCCCTGCATGTCCTCTTTTTGAAACTCTGTTTTGAAAGTCTTTTCTTTGGCTCTTCTTTCTGCTTTCAGTCTTGCTTTATTTAATTATGTTAATGTTTGTCTTTTGAACCGCCAGCTTATTATGTAGTTATTAGGCTGTTCTCTTTGGTGTACTGTTTGGTGACTTAATCTCACTCCTACAATTAGTTGTCAAAACAAGTGGCCTGATGTCTAGAAATGGTCAGGTCCCCGAGTAGCTCCTGAGGGAATTAGTGCAGCATGTGAAAATTGGACAGCCTTGTAGGTATGCCTAGTAGATGTTAGACCCCAATGGGTTAATTCACACAGCTCTGGTGCTCCTGAACTAGAGGAGATGTAGTTTCTAAACAAGTCTAAGGAGCAGTTGTGTCACGGGGTTGTTTTTCCAAATTCCTCATCCCAGTAGTTGTGTGATGCTTGCTTACGTAAGAAACCCTCGCTGGTGTTGACAGAACTCTGTGGCAGGCCTGATGAAGGACGCTGGGAAGAATGATGCTGTAACTGACAAATTGTGAGATTCCTCAGTCAGGACTCTTTCAAAACTATTTTGAAGGCATGGTGAGAAGGGACTTAGATTATGAATAACCCTTTTCATACTTGCAGGAATAGATTTCTCGCTTGGTTGCTGGCTCTCAGTGTGTGATCATTAGTAGTTCTCTCAGATTGACAATTTGGGAGATAGACACAGCTCCTTATCCCAGCAGGTGGCAACTTCAGCCGTGCTGGAGAGGTGCAGTTGGCTCTGGTTCCCTTTATTCCACCGACACAAGTGGTACTTCCACTTTCTCTTACTGCTGTGTTAGATATAGTTTATTAGCTTTCCAGCTGATTTCTTTATGTATTTCCTGATTTCTTATTAAGTGTTTCAATTAATTTACCATCTGCATTGGATTTCGTTAGTTAAATAAAAAATGCACATGAAAGTAATTTTGTCTTGCATGAACACATCCAGTCCTTCATTTACTCTAAGCTTCTAGATCTGAATTTGCAGTTTTGCTTTGGATGCCTCTTTTTCTTTCTTTTTTCTTTTTTTGTTTATATCTCTAAGGTGAGCTATGAGTAGAGAATTCCTTCAGAAATTTGCAGTGTAACATCTCTGTGTGTGTCTGAGGTACATTTGCTTTGCAGCCCCTAAGGATGATTTCTGTCACCAAGTCTTTCTCATGTTCCTAATTGCAGTGATACTGTGATTTACCTCCCTTTCTTATGGTTTAATGATTCAAGGAGCTAGATTCTTACAATGGGACTGTCATCAGTGCCTGACAGTACAGCCAGCCCTCAGTTTGAAGCCTTTGTCAGTGTTTCTGTACTGAAAGTTGGTATGCAGTAGATTTGTTGGCATAGTGGAGCATGAAGATGTGCTGATGGGCATACTCAGGAATCATTAGTCCACCGAGGACTGGGTTCAATTTTTGTGGAACCTCTTGGAGAACCAGTCTGGGTCAGAGGATAATTGGGATGCTGATGTGCCAGATGTTTAATGACTGCATCTCCTGCTGCCTGTGGACCGCTGGGTGCCGTGGCTTTGGGCTGGGTTCTGGTGCTGCAGTGTCACATGTTGGCTGTAACAGCGTGTCCTCGAGGTTGCACAAGACCAGTCAGAGCTATATAAGCAGAGCTGCATTGGGAACATTCTTGTTTTCAGCCAGGGACAACTGGTATTCATCACATTTTTATCTTGTCTTTTAGTAAGCTCACTGTTCAATAACCTTCCTCAATTATTTTATAACCTTAGTATCATCTTAGAGGTTCAGAAGTGGCTGGGTCTCTACAACTTCATGAAGTGACCATTATCACGTGAGCAGTGGTAAATCAACACCCCCTACTCATCATTTGGAATTGGATGCCAGACTGCTTTGGAGATTTTTTTTTTATTTTTTACTTTTTTGGAAATCACAGTGCATGTATCCCTGTCTGGAAACTTTTCTAAATCTGGCTCAGCATTTTTAATATTAAAATTTTAATCTAATCTGCTATTGGAGTGTTAAAATTTTGCATTTGTTCAAATGTCAGTAGAAGAATACTGAACTCCACAATGCCTTGGAACTTGTTGTTGTTGTAGAACAGCCAAAAAGATAATTTTTAAAATTATTTTTCTTGTATCATTTCTGTGAATTATAATTATCTGTCATTATAAAATCTTTTTAGAATAAAATTGACTAGTTCAGAAATTCATAAGGTGCTGTCATTATCTTTCATGGAGAATTGTCTATAATTTTGTAGTTACATATTATGTTCCTTTCCACTCACTGAAATTATAATTTTATATATTTTTTAGCAGTCTTCTCATTGCAAGCAAAATGTTTTACTCACAGTGGTAGTACTGATAAGTAGTAAATAGTTCAATCTTCTCTTGGTTTCAATCTGTTCATCATGTTAGTGTAACATGTCATTTTTCAAAGACTCCAAAGTCATGAATTATCTTCACATCATTATTCTGTAATATTCAACTCAGTCACTGAGAGCTTGATTATGATTACTAACAAATCAGCTGAAATATCCTAAAAGCAAAGAGGCTTAATTTGTAAATTTTGGTCTGTCTTTTTAATCTTCAGGTTTTTTCCCTGATTAATTTAAACGTTTTTTCAGTTTCTTGGTTTCCAATCTCCAGTGTAAAGTAAATAAAATACATCTCTAATCCAAATGTACCTATGTAGTAGATACAGTTTGGTTTCTTCAGAGAGATTGAAGTGATTCCCCTGGCATAAATATGTTTTACTGGATCACTGTGCCCTCTCAGGTGGTAACCTATCATCTTGAGCTCTAATGATACCTTACCCTTGTTGACATTAGCAAAGTTTTCCTCTGGGGCATTTTCTTTTGTTTCTTTTGTCAGCTGTTCTAAAGAGAAGAAAACTACTGAGTCTTGATTTTTCTGCAAATTCTGAGGGTTCTACTGCAAAGGTCAGTAACATGACAGTTGTTTTCCATGTAGTCAGAGGTGCTGAAAGAAGAAAATCAGGCAGGCTGCAAAGCTTCTTGTTCTACTTTTGATTCTCTGTAGTGATAGACACTGGAATCTGAAAATTTTAAACAACTTCCTGAGTCCAGTAGCTTACAGTTTTATTACATGGATATGTTTTTCCCTAAAATCCCATTTTTTTGTGTTTCTAAACAGGAGATGAGAATACAGTGATCAAAAAGGTAGGGATAAGGAAAACATAGAAATAATTAAAAGTAAAAAGTTTTCTAAAACTGTTGGTATCTGATTCTCTTATTTCCCCAGGGTAAGTGAAAGATTACATTCTTCCTAACATGTGTAAGGTTATTATGTTCCCTTGCTGTCACTGAGCCATGTGCAGTATTTCCTGCTCCACAAGCTGACAACCTGCTGAAATGTCTTGTTTTCTCTTTGGCCCAGCAAGTCTTGGAAGCCTTTCTCCATGCCAGGGATGGGAAGGTCATGGCAATGAGCTGTGTGATCCCATCCCTTGTCTCCCTGGGCTCAGAGTGGAGTGTGGGCTGTATATAGATGTTGGGAAAGCAGGAGGAAGTGCCTTTCCTTATAGTTCTCCAAGCATCTTATCAGTCGGGAAGAGGTATTCGTGGTCTAGGAAGGAACAAGCCAAATTCAAGAGGCCGGGTCCAAAAGATACGCAAATTTTTAAAATATCCAAATGTCTTGCGGTGGACAAGATCCAGTAGGGCTTTCTTATGTTGCTGGAGGTTTGTAGGACCTGCTTCAAGCAATGTTCTCTTTTAATCATCTCTTTCAGCCCTGAATCACTAGACATTGCAGAAATGCCATGACATTTAATGCATTAAACCATTTCTATTTTCCAATGCACACTGTAGCACTTGTATTGATTTTAATGCAATTGCTTAAGCTATATGTCTGAGTAGTATTTGAGCCAACAGCGATGCAATTTTTTCCTTTTCTTTGAAAACACCTGTTGAACACAAGAAAACTTTTATTTTGAAGTTGGAATTTGATATCTGAAAAATATTCAAGAGTAAAGGGATAGTGCTATTCAAAAGCAAGAGGATAGATTAGCAGTGATAATGCTGTTTCTTGATTGTAGTGATCTCTAAGAGTATGTTTCACTTGGCAACCAGGGCTTCTGGGGCAGAAAAAAAAGAGGGAAAAATCAAGTTTCATTTAAAAAGAATAATTCTGAAATTGTGTTGCTATTGGATGAGAGCCTTCCTTCACCATGCATGCTAACAAGACATGTAATCAGTTTTAAAGAAAGCTGCAGTGCATCTAGTGGAGTGAAAGCCAGGCAGAATTGCGTGTCGGACAAGTAAAGCAGTAGATGTGGGCATAAAGGTATAGTTATAAACTGGTAGGTATGTAAAATTGAGAAACTGTTTTAGCTCTTCAGCCCCTTGTCTTGTGGCTGCATTCTGGGATAATAAACAATGGTGATTGCACCTCGTTGACTGAGAAGGCTGATGAGCTAATGACTCTTGTCACTCAGCAGCCCTGTGGAATAGGATATGAAGTCACCAGCTAATTACCATAAAACATAATCATAGACTTTCTTGGTAAAGCATATTTACTGCTGGAAACTATTAAGTTTCTTCCTGATGGCCAGAGCCCAGGTTCCAACATGATTTTTGCTGAGGTATATTAAGCTTGAGAGACTTCTACAGAATTTTATGTTGCTTTTAGCAGATGTGCAAATGCACTGCTTAGATTAGTTTAAATTGTCACACATGTTGTACAGTTGAGGAGTTTTGTGATTATGGATGTATAAGTGTGATGTTACCATCGGTATCGTTTGTACTGCTAAGCAATTTTGGAAACAGGAGAAAATCCTGACTCTTCCTCATGCCTTTCTGTTCTCACAAGGACTGGTGATACTTTCAGAAGATGCCTTTTGGAAGTTTTCTGGCCAGAATAAGCTATCCTGCAAAATTGCTTTAACTACTTCATCAGTTAAGTGTGGGCTAAGACCACAGAAAATAATAAATTTCCAAATTTACTGGATTTAGATATGTCTAATGAAGTCAAATGCACAGTCTCCCAAATCCTATTGTTTGTAGTGAGTGCCCTGTTTGCTTTTATGCGAAGGAGTGAATTAAAATTTTAGGACACCTGGCAGACAATATGCTTCTCTGCTTACCATATGTAGTGAAGTCTTGGTTCAGGCCTTATTTATTGTCTGATGCATATTATTTAAGAAGAGGAAGAACTGAGCATCCTTTTTCAGGAACTTAAAAATAAAAGTGTAGATCTTTTTGTTCATGCAAAATAGCTAGAATTCTTGTTTCGCCCTGCTTCAAGGAAAGAAACGCAGTGTGCCACCAGTGATCAGTCTAAGGAGTATTCCCTTTCAATGTCTAAGTCTGTTTAAACAAACCCAGTAAGTTTTCGTGAAGTAACAAAAGTGCTTATTAATTGTGAGGTAAATCCAGACTGTTGAAAAAATCAGAAGAGATGTTCAGGTGTTCTTAATGAGATTGTGCATTAAGGAGCAAGAATGTTTCTGAGTGATGGCTTGAAATTTTTGTTGCATATGTGTGATAGTTACTGCTTTAGGAAACCCACCCTCAGCTGAGGTATCTTTGAAAGATCTTACAAACTCAGTGGAGACATAAGCTGCCAGATTCAAGATATCTAAAACAAGGATGCAAATTGCAATTAAAATAGACTGACCAATTTCATCTGACTGATGCCATTCTACCACAGAGATAAATTAAACCCGATAAACTTTTATTTCAGGATGGGTGAGATCAGTCTTTAACTGATTTACACAAATTGATGTGGAATTTTTATTGATCTATAGGTGTATGGTACTTTTCAAGGTAAAACAAAAGCAACAAATATATCTCTGCTGGTCTAATTGCTTTACAAACAACTTGTGTCTTATTATCTGAAGACTTAAGCAAATTTTCAAAAAAGTTATTAGGTCAATCTGACATCTGCTGTATGGGAAAACATTCCTTAGCAAACTGTGACTGTAGAGCTATCTGAGATCTCATAAATAGAGTTAATCCTGAGCATTTGTTTGCTGTCATCAACAAAAATAATGTACCAGCAGCAGTATTTAAGTACACAGAAAAAAGAACACCGTAAGACCAGGGAGAAAGTCAGTATTGTTTTTTCAGAAGAGTTCCTGTGATAAAACTAACTGGGCATTAGAATCATTACTTCCATGGTAAATGTCTCAAAATTTAATGTCTGAGATGTTGAAAACTTTCTTTGCATTAAAGTTTTCTTTGTGACTGCTCTGGCTTAGCATCTTGCAGTTGTCAAAAATGTACTGGCCCGTGTTTTGTTTTGTTATTTTAAAATTATTGCATAGAAATCCAAGTATGAAATGTGATTTTATTTTTTTTTAATGTGCAAAATGAGATCTGAGTTTTTCCTATTAAATGAACAGTTACACGGTTTAACACCTCTTCACCCGCACCCTGACAAAAAGAACCCCAAGCCAAACTAACTCTGGCCTCTTTTATACTGTGCCAAACAACAAACTTCTGTGGAGTTTTTTTTTTCCCTGTCTGCTCTCTTTCTTGTTTTCTGCTTCTTCCTATCTTCCTAGATTTAGTATGGAAGCTTTCCCAGATGGATGCTGTCTTTAATTACTATAATGATTATTATGCATATCTGTAGTGTACTGTGCAGTTGTTAATTAGAATTGTATAGATATTGTGTAGGTCAAGCTGAAATTGCAGTGGCAGTTGTGTCTTACAATGGTGTGACAGCAATGGAATTGTGATGGTAGTCATTTATATTTCATATGTTACTATACATGGATTTTGTTGCAGTAGAGGGAGATCACTAGTGTGATTTATCCATGTTTTTCAATATATACATTATGACTTGGGTAAGAGGATGCAGGATTGAACTTAATTTGGAAGATAAGATTTAAATTTTTTTTTTAGGGTATAGTTATCCAGGATATTAAAGATACTGAGTGAGAGCTAAAACAGGTGTCAAAGTTAATTCTGGTAAGTGCTGATACTTTACACGGGGGAATTAATTTTACATATACAGTGTGGGGGGTTCTTATAATTTTGAGAGAGCTATCAGTATTAAAGAATATAAATGTTTGCAAACATTAGCCCAGGGTTTAGTAAGTATCAAGAAACAAGTAAAATGTTAGGAATGATTTTTTTCAAATAGAGAGAAGCCCCCTAAATCATCCCTGTGTCATTCTGTAAGTCCTAGATGTGTTTTTCTGAGCTGCAGTATTATCTGTAATTCTGGGCTTCCCACCCCAGCAAGACGCAGTGGGACAGAGGAGTTTAGGAATGGTGAGAGTTACCAGCAGTGAATCAGACCAGACCTCTTAAACCAGGAAAGGTTTCGGTGAGGTGTGAAGCAGAGAAGGACTTGAGAGATCTGTAGAATCACAGGCTCCCCAAATAAGGTGATAGAGGGCATCAGATGAAATACATAGAGCGCAGATTCAAAATAATAGTTTTTCTCGTATTAGGTATTTGAACTGTGTAGCTCTTAGCATTTTGAGAATGCTGAAGATTGGTGACTCAGGTTTAATAACCAGCCAAACAAAATCTAACACCCCTCCTAACCCCACAAAACTTTAAACAGAAAAGTGTCACCACTGGTTGAAGAAATGTTTCATCTGTTGGTTACTGAAAACTTAGAGTACACTCCAAGGAAAGTGTCGTGTCATCACTCTGCTTTCTGTTGTTCACGTTTCCTGTTACTCAGTGTCAGAAATCAGGTGGTAGGGGAGGTGGATTTTGGTTGTAGCTCTGGCTGTTCTTGCAATGGGTTTGTAGATGTGTCTGCTTCAGGAAGATAACATCACTGAGAGTGGCAGAGCATGTGTTACACATTGCACTGCAAGCAACAGAACTGCCTTAAATAGCCAAATTAAGTTTGTCTCTGTTCTGCGCGTGTAAATTAGTGGTATATCATTTGACTGGGATTAAAAAGAGAAAAATACTCACTCCTGGTTAAATTTGTTATTTTCCTTGGCATCACTCAGTTTTGAGAGGAAAACTGTATTGCTCCACAGAAGTCTTCCATCAGAAATTGTGTGCTAAATGTTGTTTGCTGGAAAATCTGGGAGGTTTCTACCTTATTTGTTTAAAAAGTTCATTTTAAATGGCAAGATGTGAAGAGCTTTTGACAAATATAAACGTGTGGTATTTTCTGTGAGATTAAATCTATTTCCTGACTTAATTTTCATTTCCAAAGTACAGTAATTTGATTCCTAGAAGCAAATAAAAGGTTACAAATGGTTCTCTTCATGTTTTCAGAAACAACTAACCAACTAGAGGTTTGTAAAGGTGTGTTTAAGCTACTTTTGGTGTGGTTAAACTGAAAGTTGGAAACTCCTGTGGCAGATGTGTTCTCGCTATATAGCTGTTTTCCCACATTTTCAGAAACACTACTTAATTGCATCTATGCTTATTTATATGTATTAAACAGAATTTCATGCATTTTTTTGTGTTTGAAAGGATAAAACATTATAGTTTGTGTGTATATATATGTATATAAAATCTCATAATCTATTTTCTTTTAACATGTTATACCAAATCACATCAGTGATATTCTTCTTTTCCTATGGCTACAAGACTTTTTTTTTTCCACATCCAAAGAAGTCAACAGGACTAGTATCTTTGATATTAGTACAGAAGGTCTAAGCCTGCTCATTAGCTTCCTTGCAAGATGTTGGTGGCATATATTTGGTAGCAAAGGCCTTTAATTCTCAGACTATACAGTGATAACAATATCCTTACTGAGCTGTAATATAAATGTAGTATTTAGCTGGCCTGTGCCAGCTTCCCTC
This sequence comes from Thryothorus ludovicianus, assembly GCA_013397245.1. Classification (NCBI taxonomy): domain Eukaryota; kingdom Metazoa; phylum Chordata; class Aves; order Passeriformes; family Certhiidae; genus Thryothorus; species Thryothorus ludovicianus. The sequence goes on along the minus strand of VZTB01013920.1, from coordinate 78,023 downwards.
TGAATTCTGAAATGTATGAAATTTTGTATCCTTTTAAGTCAGGATAGAATTCCTAAATACTTTATCCTAATTTCAGCTGAATTTCAGCTTTAGAAGTTTTTAAAGGATTGTAAATGCAAGCAGGTCTCAGGATATTTCAGTCACTTGATCAAACCACATTAGGGAAGTTTTGTACAAATGTGCAAAAATCGTTTGAAGTTTATCTTGCTCTTCATTCAGTTTAGAAACTTCCCAGAGTGTCTAATTGTTTGGTTTGTTTCCTTTTAGATGAAACGGCTCCTAAAGAAGTCAGCAGGGTAAGTGCTGCTCTCTATCACTTCTAAAAACAAGTGTCCCACTGTTCACTTGAGATGGTTTTTCCATAGACTGTGATCAAGATTTATCTCTATTCCCTGTTTATAGTGGATCTCCAGAGGAAAAATGCTGTACAGACTGTCTAGAGAACAGTTAATAAGGAAAATAAATATTAAGAACACTTGATTGGCTGTAAATAAATTGAAGGGTATTTTGCACGTAGAGTTCTCCCAGTGCTATTTTCATGATCCAGTTTAAAAAGGTACTTCATGGAAACCAGGAAATTCACGGGACTTTGAGCATAACATCAGGCTATTTAATCAGTGTAACTGCCTCAATAGATGGCAAGCATAGGAAGGGAAGTAAACTGCCCTATTTAATAACTCCATTCTAAGATGTGGTATGGTACAATGAGTTAAATCCTCTAACTGAAAAATATTTTGCAGTGGTCTACATGAAATGTAATAAAATAAAAATAAAAACTATGTTCAGTAATAGATTCCCAGTCCTAGCCTTACATCTGATTGACACTGTGTCCTGCAGAATATCTGTCCGTGACTGAGGACTAATTACATGGGTCTGTTAGGAATGAGTGCCTTTGCTGTGAATGAGGAAAGATCAGTACAGGACAATCTGTTGCCCCCAGATGGGTCCAGCCATCCTGAGGGATCTCCATAAGATGGGAGAGCCCTTACAGCTCTCCAAGGTGGAATCATAGGCCTGTTTTGCTCTCCTTCCTGAATGTCTTACATAAACTATTTCATGTTCCCAGGAGAAGCACAGTAGTGACAGACATGTTAAAAATGGGGAAGGTTGAAAGGCTGCAAAAACTGGCTGGATGCTCTTGGACTCGGTAGAAGTCCTTTGGAGAATGCTAGGATGTGGAAGGGGTGGAGAACTAAGGCTGGTAGTAGAAACCTTGGTTTTGTAACCTTTTGAGCAGAGGGCTGGAATGAGGGGGAACTGAAGTTCACCTCATACGTGTCTACAAAATTGAGATTAAATGTTGTTTAAAAATGAGTTCATTCAAGCAGGCATTTTCCATATACATGATGTACCATGGACTTATAAGGGTGTTGGAAATTTAGGTGAAAATTAGTATGTTTTAGTAATTCATTAGTTTTCAGCATGGTTGTTGTTCATCCCTTTTGGTGTAACCTGGAATTATTGTTATTAGTATATCTATATATATTGTTTCGATCTCAAAATAACTAAAGATTTGCCTAAAAATCTCAGAAGCACTAATTATGTATGTGAGAAAGTTCCTTTTAATTGTCATTAATTTAGTAGATTAGCATTTACCTGAATTTCTGTAAAACAGAATTACAGAATCTACCTTGATTAACACATCTGAGCTATGTTAGGCAAAGAAAGCAAGTTCTGAACCCCCAAGTCTGCCGTGCCAGTCACCCCCTGTGTCTCTCAGACTGGTCGCAGCCATCTCAGCCCCTCAGTGTCATATTTAGTGCCCTAGGATTTCTAAAGATGGATGGGCTGTCACTTGAAGCCCTGGAATCAGTAGGGTGCGGATGATACTTCAGAGGTTCTTAAGTAAACATTTTATCCCTTGTTTTTTTAGCCATCAATCATTGTGCATTTGGCATGCATACTGTGATGCACTACTATTTGGTTTTGTTTGTTTTTTTTAAAGTACTTGATGGTACTCAGTAATACACCATGCTACAAATTAATGGTTTGTTTGCTGTATTTTTGATGCATTTGATAATGCCATATATAATAATGTAGACGTATAATGCATCCTCTTTCTTCAGCAGCAGCTGAAAGAGATACCAGTTTAATTAAAATATGAACATAAATTAGAATTTAAATTAGGAAAGTTCTGTATGTGAGTAATGTTTTTCAGACAAAAAGACAAGTTCATGCTGACTGAAGAATTAGGAGATTTGGAGTCATTAAGTGTTACATTTTTAATTCCTGAAAACATCTGCAAGAGGCAGCTTGTATCATAGGGAAGGAAAAATTAAGGTTAGTGAAAGGAAATTTATTGCAGAATTAAATCACTGACTACTTAAAAATACCATGTTAGCTAGAAAATGAGGTAGGAATATATTGAAAAAATCTTAATTGTTGGAAGGAAATTTCAGTCTTTTCAAGGGTTTTGTTGCAGTTTCACACTTTGAAAATTTAAGAAATTTTGTTGTGGAAGTTTTGAAATCCTGTTGTATAGGAACTGCATTTTGAATATATTATCATTTTTAGCTTCTTAGTAGAAAATTAAAATAAAGCAGCAAATTTGACTGTTGGCACTTAGAGTATTTGAAAGAAGGGGAGAGGACAAGGCAGACAAAACAGAAAACTTCCACATAGTTTAAATTTTTAGAATTGTAGAATAGAAATTTAGCTTTTCAAAATCTATTACTTTTATTTCTAGTATACTAATGGCAATTTTTAAAATATTTTGATATTCAGAAATTATATGTAAAGACTTCCTCATTTGGCCTGACATAGCATCTGATTGGTGGTGGAGGGGGAAGATTTCCTGATTCCTGTAGCCACCTTTTGGCATGAGGACAGCTCTGGTTACAAAATATCTCATGAGCATCTGTGACCAGTGAACCTGTGAACTTTTTTCTGGATGCTAGTTTCCAGTGTTTATGAAATGTATGTAACTGGGGACACAATCTCCTTTTTGCAAGATAAAATATTGGGAACATCCTTGGAAATGCTGAGTTTCTTCTGCTTACTTATCGTGCAGATGTGTGTTGGCTGATCCCATCCATCCTAGCTACACAAGTGGTTTTCTGGGCAGAGGGATTTCAGAAAGAAAACCAGCTATTGAACTACTTGGATGAAGAAAACTTAAGCTGAATACTTTTTTTTTTTTGCTGTTTCATCTTCAAAAGAAATGCAAACAGCAGAGTGTGAATTTGAGCACTAAGTGCACATGTATTCACGTGCATCTAGACTAAAGACATAGTTCTCTGACAACATTAGTGAAAACAGTGTGCTTTGGAGACATGTTATTCTTTTCAGTTGGCAAAAATAACCCCATTCCTTCGTGAACTATAGCCAGGATTCTGTTTGACGTGCTGCTAAGTTTCCCGTGATCACTGTGTGCTCTTTTGTACCTCAGATTCTGAAGTTTAAATGAAAATACTCAATGTTCCTGATATGATCACGGCAAAATTAGCTGTTCATTTTGCTTAATAACTTTCCATTCCATGTTTACTTGAACAATACTTCCAGTGAAGCTGCCTTTTGGCAAGTACCTTTGCTTTGTAAACTCTGGCAATGCCAACAGCAATTCACTTTGCAGAACTTTACCATATAAACACCAGAAAATTATTACCTAGCAAGTGACTCGCTCATTTAGAGTACTTTATTCTTGGAAATAGAAATGGTACTTTAATCCTTTCCTTTCCCCTTTTTGGACCTGCAGCTCTTTGGCAGCTGCCTTGGCACCAGCCAGCACCCAGCACAGTATGTCACTGGCAGTCACAGAATTAGCGAGTGTGTTTTCAGTAAATAGTTGCAGTAATTGCATGTATCTTCACTGTGTGACTGATAATAAAGGTTTGGGCTCTTTATCACACATTGGCAAAGCAAGCTCATTCCTTGTAGTATTTTCTTATTAAAGATGGGATTTAAATGTTTTCATGTCGTCCCAGAACTGAGAACAAATAAATCAAAAAGTTAAGGGAACTAGAACAAATATAAAAATATATATAAATATATATTTAGCCTTTTAGAAGTGTTGCAAATAGCATTGCACCTATTGTCACGAGAAGATGCTTGTATAAGCTGACTTCTTTAAAAAGAAAACCTTGTGAATACTGTGGTAGTGATAAGCAACAGTGGTAGGAAAATGAAGAAGTTTATTTTTAATGTTGTACATGGTGTCTTTAGAGTGCTTGCAAGTCAAGTATTAGAAGGGAATGTCATTTTATAAAAAGCTTTTTAAAAAGAGGAGCAGTGTTCAGCCTTGTCAAGTTAAACTGAAACTCATTATGCTGTTTTATTATATAATCTGGAGAGGTGATATAATTGAGATATTCATGAAGTTTTATGAGCCTTACAGCTAATAACAGATTATATGGTTACTTCTATGTAAGCATAATGTTCTTTTCTCATAAGTGAAGCCTTTGATTTTTATGATGTATTTTTCCTATTCTGAAGCAATTTATTTCAGTGTTACCCTTTGGTAACAGGGAAGGAGCTGTTGGGAAGGTTAGAATGGATGGCAGTGAGTGGGGGCTGCAGGGCAAGCGGCTTCTTCTAGGAAAGGTGTTCACCATCTCTCTGAGGCTGGAAATCACATAAAAGGGCTGGGAAATGTGTGCCTTCAAAATGAGTGAGTCCTTTCTGTGCAGAGTAACAGAGCTGGTTTGCATCATAGTAGGGCCTGTGCTGCCAAACGTCATCTCGTATTTTCCCTTCTTTGCTTTTGTCATGAAGGTGCTTGATGAATGGAGAAAAAAATTCGTAAATACCTGCATCCGGTGCTGCAGCGCTCAACTTTATTTACCATGCAAGTTCTAACTCATGTCCTCTCCAGTCAAAACAAGAAGAATAGACGTCAGACAAATGCGTGTAGGAACAATTTTCTCTGAGGCTATGTACAAGCATTAAAATTAATCACCTCAGCTAAGACTGCTCTTTATAGTTGCTTGCTTTCCAATGGCCAAGTTTAAAGAAAACTGGTTACTCCAGCCAAGCCCAGTTTCCTCTTCTGATTTTTTTTTTTTTTGAGTTTCCTTTCCAAGCTTGTTGCTCCTCTGAAAGCACTGTAAGTTTGCTTAGCACTTTCTTCAGTCCGAGGGTTTCACAGCCTTTGGTTCAGCATTTCCCCTTTGAAATAAGCAATTTGATTAGCCTTTTTTAAGGCTCGGGGGGAATTTGTAGTTTTTAATTATTTTGTTTTTAACACAGTCCAGATCCATATTTTTGTTTCTTCACATGTGCAGTTTGTGTGTTTTCAGTGTTATTAGAATGTAGTAATCTCATGGTTGTCTATGCCCCAAAATAACAAACACCAGTTTCCGTGCAAGATGGGAACTAGGCATCAGTGCAGATAATCACTGCAAAATATTGCAGCCAGTGAAAGTACCAGGACTAGAAAAGGTAGCAGTAAACATAAGCATACATGGCAAACATGCACACAATCTATCCCACTACACATAAAAGTGACCTGAAGAAATTTTAGTATTGATTTATTAAATAGATTGACTTATTTTATTTTTCCCCTGCAGCCATTTCTTTCTTTATACTGGTCATCAGGAGTGCAATAACATTACTGTAACTAAAAATAAAATAATTTCTTGCATTTAAAGAAATGAATGACTACTGTGATACTTACAGGTCTGACCTTCTTTGTTTCTACACTAGATATGTGAATACTCATTGTGATAAAGTGTAGTGACACATGGAATGAATATTTTAGGTACTTTTAAAACAAATGGTTCTTACAAGGCTGCCTTTGCCTTCAAGGGACTGGATTTAGTCACCAATATGTTCCTTTCTAGTTATGCATTCCTTTGTGAGGAGGAAAAAAAGGAAACACAGAAGAATATTCTTCAGTTTAAAAAAAAACAAAAAAAACAAAAAAAAAACTTAGTTTGTGGGTAAATAAAGTAGTAGTGCTAAAATTCTTAAAGGACATAGGGTATTTCTTTAAAAAGACACAAGTAATTGAGTATTGATTATCTTTCCAGAAGATAAGTTATGAATGCAACTGGAAACTTATATAGAGCAAGTCTCTTAAATCAGGATGGTAACTGTACATATGGGATTTTTCATAAAATCTCTCTACCTGAGAGAAGAGATAGCTGAACTATTCCAGAAAAAGGCATCAAATATTTTAGTTTATTTACTTCTTTTTGTGACAACAATTTTTTTTTTTTTTTTATTTTTTAAGAAATACAGAAGTGTTTCTGTTGGGGGAAAAAAATTTATAATGCAAGTATCAATGGCATTGGGAACTTAGGTATGCGAGACTTGTCTTTTTAGATTTCTGGTCAAGTATAAAAATACCTAGCATGATATATTTTGGATTGATACCTCAATCAATTTTTAAGTTATTTCAACCCATTAAGATTTCAAACAACTGTTCTTTTTTTTAATTTGGAGGGCTTTTTTAGATTGTCTTTAAATTCTTCCCCGATGACTCTTGTTGCCAAGACTATAGTTTTATAGGAAAGAAAACTTGTGTTGGCTGGAAGTTTATGAGGAGATTCTGGTTGTTTTTGGTTCAGCAGCTGCTTATGTTCTGTAGTATGCTAATAGAGAAAAGAGGAGCTGTCAGTTTTAAAGATGGCTGTAGAACCTTGGATGAAACCCAGTCCCTGCCTAAGGACATTCTTTTGTGTAAAATGTTGCACAGAATTACTTGAATTCATTATCTGCAAATGTGGACACTGCCATTGACAGTTTAATTTTGATGGTTTGAAGAAGCTGGATATCTAAAATACTACCTGATGTAACCAGGTAGAGAATGGGTGTTTTAAATTCCTGGGTCTACATACAATATCCTTGGCCTATGTACGTCCTTTATTCTAGTGATTTCACACTGTTCAAGAGCTGAGGTTCCTTACAAAAACCTGTATTTGCTCCAGTAGAATCTTACCCTGGTCTAGGAATTCCTTCTTACCTGCACAACTGAGTTCATGTTTTCTTTCCTAATAACATAATTTTGATCCCACAAAGTGTAGAGTGTTTGTTGTTCATTTTTGAGGCTGTTTTTGTTGTTGCTTTGTGGTTGGTTGGTTTGTTTGTGCTTTTGATGGTTTTCTTTTGTTTGAGACATTTGCTTTTTTTTTTTTCTGTTTTTTAGCCTGCTTATATGTCTTGGATCAAAAATATGTGGTCAGCTTTAAGTTCCCCTCCATGTGTCCATGGTGTGGAAGTTACAGGGCAAACAGATTAACTTCTGGATTATGTTGGCCCTCCTAATTGACCCTCTCTCTGCTGTATTAATGCTTTTTGTTGCAGGAAAGGGGCTTTTTCTTTCCTGCAAAAGCATAAAATGCCTGTGGCACAGCTGCCCTATAAACATCAAAGCATGGAAATAATCTTCATTTCAGGGTTTGGTGTGGTTTTTGTGGGGTTTTTTTGCATTTTTTTTTTTTTTAATTTTTAACTTTAGATATTAAATTGTGTACTTGAATATTGGTTTCTCCATGTGTCCTCATTGTTTAGAATTAATATTTAAAATTCCTCTCACTCTATGGTATTTCAGTATGTCCTTTAATTTTTATGTTCCTGGCCTGCTTGCTAATTTCTAAGTCACAAAACTATTCTTAAATGATCTGTCATGGGTTGTTGTTCTCTATTGCACTGCAATACTCTAAAGACTAAGAACCATATAAATATTTTTAAATAAATCCTGTAAAATCAGTTTTATTTTATATTTATGAATCTTATTATGAATATTTATAGCACAATTTCCCTTCTTAATTGTTAGTCCATTTTCATAGCTTTAAAATATATACAGCTACTATAAAATATGATGCTGATATGATATTGCTAAACTGGTTTTTATTCCAGTTGAATTATTTTATGTTTTGTCACAGAAATTCAGAATTTTGTAGCAAGTATAGTAAAATACTTGTAGATGCTAAATCTTAAATAGAAGGAAATCAGCAATAGAAGAAATTAAGGAAAAAAGTTGAATAGTATTAATAATTAAATTGCAAATTAAGAAACCCTACTTACTCCATAAAATAGTGTATATATATAATAGATAATCCTTTTCCACCAAGTGTGTTGAATTTTTCTGAGGTGTTGCTTTCCCAAAGTAAGTTTTACGCCAAATATGCATAAGTCTGTGTTAGCAACCACATTGGGTAGTGCTTGTACCAGTTTCCTGATGACTTGCTTAGTGCTTAAATACATGGTTTCATGAAGGCTATTGTGGCTTTTCAACCAAATGCAATTGTGGTTATCCAATCCAAAATGCCTAGAATCTAAAAAAAAAACCCCTTTCACTGTACTGTAATGAAAGGAAAACCATTTCCCAGCATAATGGAGTAAATCTTCGTTGATGATTGATCTGAGAATGACTGAATAGTGGATCTGGATGAAGTGTGTTCATCTGGCCAGCTGTGGGTGTGCAGATGGCCGCGCCAGGCACGTGCCGTGTCACGGTGGCTGGCATTGCACAGCTGCCATCTCCTCAGTGACACGGGTGCGGGCAGGCCTTTGCCCTGCTTCCCAAACATTTGTGAGCATGTGTGGCAGAGGTGAAGATGAAGGGCACGTAGCTATTATGTAATTATTGTGCACGTTGAACTGCTGCTTCATTAGAGGGAAAGCAGTTATTCTGCCAATGGGCTCTTATGCCAATGGGCTCATTTGGGTGATGCCTTCTCTTAACGTTTTAGCTTTAACCTTTGAGGGTTTGATTGGAATCCTGGCTGTGCGTCACAGACCAAAAGATGTGTATTCATTTCCTAGTTCTGAGAAGGCATTTTTCCATGACAAAGGCTTTGGGCATGTGTGCTTGATTAGCTGGTGTTGCTTTAGGGTGTGTGACTGCACATACTTTTGCAGACTGGGGTTAGCAAGTCTGAATAGTGTAGACTCTTGTTCACTGCTCGCCTGCTTTACAGCTACTTATGGCTACAGATTGTAAGTACAAAAGCTCTGCTTGCATGAAACTATGCTATTGTTTTCTCCCTTTGAATAATAATCATACAGGAGTAAATGTGGGACACAAGAGAGAGCAGGCAGTGGAAGCTTGCCAACTGCCATATGGTGCTAATATTGGTGGTGGCGTGCTGTATTGTAAACTCAAGACCTGCAGTAGTTTATGCATTTATGCAGTGTGACCTTAGATTGCTGTCAAAATGTATAACCATCACATCATTTTACAGAAAGAATTATGAGGTGTCAGGCTTGTTATACATTGAGAATATTTGGGCAGCCTAAAACTCAAATGTTCTAATATGTCCATGTGGAGCAATAGATTAATAGATTAAGAAGAGGTCATGGCAAAGATTATATATTCTCAGGAGCCATTTTAAAGTCAAGATTAAGATCTGCTGAATTTAAAGAAACTGGGAATTGATATTATCCAGCAAGAACTTTGAATTCCTTTGTTTGTAGAGCTTATTGGGTTTTTTTGAGATGAAGCATCAAAATGTATCCTGAATATATATCTTTACATGTGGTGTATTCATGAAATAGTATGTTGCATGCATGAGAATAAAAGTCCTATAATGAAATATATTGTGTAAGTTATGTGCCTAATCCATCAGTAAGTGTGACATTTAGGGATTTACCCACATTTACAGATAGAGAAGATCTGGAAAGATATTGAGCATAAACATTGGAGTGGTAGTGGGCTAGACTGTGATACTCTGAACATTTATGGTATTTTCCATGGTTGTTTTATACTAATCTTAAACTTGGCTCTGAAGTATGAATGAGCAGAAGAGTAAGCCTTAGTCTTTCAAGCAACATTAATTTGTATAAATATCACCAGCTTAATTTTTAGTTTAAGCAATGTAATTTACTGCATCATGGAGTTCAGTAAGTAATTGACCATATTACTTTCTTCAGTTACCACATTACCAGTTTTGGGCAGAGTAATGAATCTTCACTTAGTGCCAAGTATCACTTTCTTTGAATTTACTGTTAGTGATGCTGTCAAGCTGCACATACACATTTAGTGCTGTTTTTATCAGCCCTTCAGAACTTGGGAAATGGATAAACAAATGCAGCTGGGCCCCTGAAGGGAGGCTGTATCTCCTTTCCTGTGAGATTTTAACCATATCATGCTGTTCCATCATACCAGCAATCAGCACCCCACAGCTCCCATCTAAATATCCTAGCTGATTTGTAATCTGCCAACAGATTTGATTTGTGTCTGCCATCATCAGTTGAAACAAATGCCTATGAAGCCACAGTGGCTGGCATGACTTGGACTTGTGATTTTTGTCCTTCACTTGGTCGGTGTTTATTGCTTCCGTATATGAAAGGCTGAGCTTCCTGAGCTACCACCACCTGAAAGCTCTGGTGCTTGGCGCAGTGCTGTCATTTGGCACTTGAAACTGAGGTGGAAGATGCTAGCTAAGGCAGTTGCTTGCTTCCTTTCCTGGTGGTCTAGGAGCTTAAAAGAAAGGAGTTGAAGTCTACTTATTTGATAATTGTCATCTCTCTCATTTTCTTTTGGCATTGTCCATGATCCTGGTTCAATTCAGGCGATTATTAATTGTGATGTTTTCAACGTGCTTTGAGCAAATGTCTAATGTACAGAGAGTGGAGTGCTGTGCCTCTTACTTAGCAGCATCCCTGTTCTTCAGGCAACCAGAGTAGGACAGTTCTGCTTGGCTCAGTGTTGAAATCTTAATGTACTATTTTTAAAGACTTTGTATGTTTAAAATCTGCACAATGCATCTCAGTTATTCTAAAATCTTCTTCTGTTTTCTTCCATAGTACCAGGATACGAATATGCAAGGAGTAGTGTACGAATTAAACAGCTACATAGAGCAGCGCCTGGATACAGGGGGAGATAACCAACTGCTTCTGTATGAACTGAGCAGCATCATTAAAATAGGTAAGAAGAGAATCAGATGTCTCTGAGCTGGTACTCTGCAGCAGCACACAGCCCATTTCTTACGTGGTTTAATGAATACAGAGAGGTGTTGAGGGATAAGTGTTCCCATTGCATGTTCTCTCTGTGTGAACTTACTTCACCTTCTGTCCCTCAGTGAATCCCTAGCTGCACTTAAGTGAATTCCATCTTTGGAGAGAGTTGCATATCCAATTGCCGTATTAGAGTCTTCTGTTAAATGAACCAAAGAATTTACTATTCTGGTTATGATGGTGTTACAATTTCAATAGTGAAAGTAAAAAAATAAAATAACAAAAAACTATAAGTACTAATACCAGTGCATATTTAAACTCCTTTTGAAACAGTTGAAATGTCAGTGGAAGAAGGTACATCTTTTGTGTGATCTCAAATTAAACTCAGTTATTTAATAATTTTTTTCTAGCTGATGTAAGTACCTTTTCTGGCAAGAAAATACTACATATGATCAAAAGTTAAAAACAAACAAAACACTCTCAATAACTCTCAGTGCAATTTGGCTTCTTTTTAGCCAGAGTGGATGTACTCAGACTTCAATAGGAAGTGTCACAGTAGATTTCAGTCAGCTCATTAGAAAGGTTTTACTGTCCCAGCTACTTCATTTTGTAATGATGAGTAGTAGTTCTGGTTTATATACATGATGTTTAAAAGAACCTTTTCTCTACTGATTTTGCTTAAGCTTGTATTTAGATATTGATGTGCATCTCACAGCAAAACAAATTGGTTAATACACAGCGAGAACTTGACAGTAGAGAGTGTTTATGTTTTACAATTTATTTTTCTTTTGTAAAGCAAATTGGGAGGGTTTCTTGTATAATACTTCCTTTGTAGTACTCATTTGCCTTGTAGGTCAATATACTTAGGTACTACAGCTGAAGGATTTAAAATCTGAATGCAAATTACTGTGCCCTCAACTCTTGCCAGTGCTGCACAGTTGACAACAATCAAGTAACTACACAGGGGAACTTTTTTCCTTTTTTCAAAGAAATTAAGAAAGCCATTTGATTTGATTGCGTACAAATAAAATTTCCCCCCAAAATGTACTAAAAGGATTCTTGAGTTCATTCATAAAACAGTGGGTACCAGATATGTCTTTTTACTGGCTAGAATGTTTATTAACTTTTGGAAAGACTGACATGTAATCCAAGCCTGGTGTATAAAGCAGGGTGAAAAACGTTTTCTGCTATATACTATTCTGATTTTGAGGGTAAGTTATGATGGTTTGTTGGCTCTAAACTTTTAAGAGTTTAAGGAACTTGACTTTACCCTGTTTCATATCACAGTCTGAATCTGACAGAAATCTAAAAAGTATAAACTTTCTGGTGAGTATCAGTATTTTTAATATGGGCTAGGTGCAGAAAATAGAAACAGTTTGTTTGGAAACATATTTTTCTAGCAGTATTTGTAACTCTTCTTTTTCCCATGGATTTCTCTCTTAAGGCAGGGACAAATATAGCTTAACATTTACAATTGGCATTGATTCCTAGAAATTATAATGGTATCTGAGGGATTATATTGTAAACACACTTTTTTATATAACTTCTATTGTATGAATTAATTTACATTTACAGACATTAGGTCTTGGAGTATAGATGTATAAAAAAGTTGTTTCTAATTATCTTTTAGAATGCAGTAAATGCCAATGAAGAAAGCTGGAGCTCTGTGGTGCCTCTAACTTTGTAGACTCTTGGAAGTTTTAAGGCACACAGCAAAAGACCTTAACCTTTAGAATAGTAGATGTTTGTCCTAAGTGGAATTGAATCTGTGGTTTCACCTCAAAGATGTTGTGTAAGTTCAACCTATCCCTATGAGTACAATTATTTCTTTTGTTATTGCTTTGGCAGCTACAAAAGCTGATGGATTTGCACTGTATTTCCTGGGAGAATGCAATAATGTAAGTATACTGGATTAAAATGCTGCCTTTCTGTACATTCACGAGTGTGCTTTCTAATATAATAATGGTGCTAATGCAAAAATATTGTCTGCATTTAGATCCTTGGTCTTTTGGAGGTTTTTTAAAGATTTGGCAATAATGCTATTGTTTTTCTGACTCTGGAAGGATAACTTGTGATTTAGCCCTATTATTAATTGTCTTTAAGAAACTGAAAACTTTACTAGGATTTACTGTCTGCACAGCCTTTTCTTTACACCTAGTTATCTCCCTAATTTTTTTTAATGTTAATTGTCAGCTGCAGCTTGATAGTGAGGTAATGTAAATTTCAGATGTAGATTCTGGTTGGCATAAAATAAATGTTATATTTAAAAGTTATTAATTCAATTAGTTTTTGATGTAAGAATTCAAATAACAATGCTATTTGAATGTTAGAAAACCTTATATCTTTTTCTATCCTATATACAGTTTAATTTGTACAGTTAGCATGAGACAAGACTTTGTAGTTGTTTCACATGGTTATCAAGAAGGAAATGCAGTTTAGTACTTGAGTCAGTTCCCTCGAATTAAAAATCACAATTTGTCGGAAATCTTATGTCTTTGATTTGTTTAAGAAACGAGCAGTGGCTAGAGAGGAAAATGTTTTTTTCTCATTGTTTTTTTCCTTACTTTGCACAGCCAATTTTAATATTTTATTCTTATAATATAATCCATTGGCCAATTTCTTTTGCTCTTTGTGCAATATTTGAATTCAGAAAAAATGGTTAAAATTATATCTTTATGAAACAGATTTTTACAAACCTACAAGTAACTTGATGTGGAAGAAGGCCTGTACAGAAGTTTCCTATAAGAAATGAAAATGAGTTTTTGCTTTTTTTGGGGTAGGATTGTTTCCTATAAGAAAGATAACCCACTGTATAATTCAAAAATTCTGTTTTCTTTCAATTACTTTTTAAAAGCATATAAATAGCACATATTTTTAAGTAACTTTCACCAAGAGATATAATTTAAGAAACACATTGCTCGTCCTTTATGAATACAATCTTTGGTTCTCATTAGTAGGTGACAGCATTCTTTGTCCTGGGTTGGGGGTGATGCAGTCACTGGAAAGTTCCCTCCTGCTGCCAGAGGCAGGAACCTGCAGGCAGTTCAGCCTCCATCCCAAATGCACAGTGCTGACTAGCTTTGGTGCCAGCTGAGCATGCTCGTCTCTAAATGCTTTGTAAAAAATTACAGTAAAATTAACTTTATGGCCTGAGACAAAGAGAATTTTTACTGTGGTGAGGTTTTTGCCTATTAGATTAGTGTGGCATAATATGGGATTACTCAGAGCCTTCTAATACCCTGTGGGCCTGGGTACTATATGACCTTCTGCTTTTTCTTTTCTTTCTTTTTTTTTTTAATGACATATTAGGCAGATGAATCCATTTGCTTCCCAGTATTCTGGTACAACTCTTTCCTGAAAAAAGCTCCAACCACTAAAAACACAGATTGACTTTATTAACCACTGCTATGTAGCTGCATCACCCAAAATGGAATGTTCTTCATGTAGTTATTATAGGGACTGATCCCAAATCCTTTGAAGTTAGTGTGAGATTTTCCATTCACTTTAGTGGGCTTTGGGCCAAACTCATGTTTTTAGTCTTGTAACTAAATGGTAATGCATTAGCCTACTTTTTATAAGAAATTGTCATTGGAAATTAATTTGGTTAGCTCTTGTCTCTTGAATATTTAATTTAAAGAATGTATCTAAGTGAGATTAGCCATTGCCCAGCAAACACTGGCAATGTGATTTTTTTTTTTTACTAAATGTCTTTAAAATGGCAACAAAAAGGTTCTATGTAGTAAAAGCAGGAATGAACTAATTCTTTAAGATGAAATTAAAAAAACGAAACAAAACAGCAGAACTTTTGATTAGCCTGGTCAAAGTATTTACTGAATATCTATGGCCATGTGTTGAAGAGTTGCATCTGTTTTTTGATGGCTAAATATTTTGGTGCTTGTGATTTTAATTTTGCAAATTTGGCAAAATCCTTCCCCTCCCCTCACCATCACACCCCCAACCCTAACCCCCCAAATTAACATTGGGCTTTTTTTGTTCATTAGCTTGAAAAATATCTGCTTGTTACCCAGCTAGGCATGTGTGTGTCCATCTTTTTGAGAATTAAGTTTTAGGAGGGGAGTGTAGAAAAATGGAGGAATTCTATTAACAAGTAGATAACTACTTTCAAATGGTTTTCTAATATTTAGTGATGTGTGTTCTGACTGTGTTCTGTAAGGGAACTTATGATCCAACCTGAAGCGCAAGCACTAACTCTGCTTCATTTCAGTTCCTGCCTTAATTGTGTATAGGTGAACTTTTACTTGTTTAAATTAATCCAGATTTGAGAATTTTGACTTGTGTTAATCTCATCAAAGGAACATTTTTGCAATATGAGATACTGTTAACTACCTTGAGCCCATATTAAGTATTGATTTTCTAATTAGGATATAAGATAATTTCCTTTTACAAAAATGCTTAATTTTTGCAAAATGGAAACCAGTAAATGATTACTACATACTTTGTGCTATTATTTCTTAATATTGAGACAATTGCCATATCATGGCAAGTTGTTCTTTTCATGGATTACTAGGAGTGCATAGTAAATAATTCTTTAGTGCCATATTTAATATAGGCAGAATTTTCTTTACATGAAAATGATATTAGAACTGAAAGAAAATTCATTTAATTTGAGAAAAAGCTCTAGATTCACCAGTCCCTTTCTTTTTGCAAAACATAGTTGATACATTGGCCTTTAAAGGGGGACATTGCTTTAGAAAAAATTCCTTTGTAGTTTAATGGCACGAAAGTAAGTTTGTAAAAATATCTGTCCATATGAAAAGTTTCTTTATGGCCTTATTTTCTTTCTCTCTATTGAAGTTCACATGCTAAATTAGAGTTGGAAAACAGCATAAGGACTAAGTAACTTCTGGCTGATGGTTCAGGTCAAATGCCTTCAGGATATTTACTTGAGTGAATTTGCTTGAAATAGAAGATACCACATCAATTGCAGATTCCAGTGCATTTCTTTGTCCGAGTATTACTCAGAATTGGTTCCGGAATGGTGCCAGTGTGGACAGTTCAGTTATTTTAGCATCCGTTTGGGTGTTCAAATTGGTTGGAAGCACTATCACTCAGTGCAGTCCTTGCTGAGAGTGTTCTGATGATGATTCTGCTTTTCAAATCATTGCCTTTTAGCAGGAGAGCGCCCCTTGCATGCCCAGCTCCTGCCTTCCCCATGAAGTTGCCCATTGTATCAGAATCTCGTTCTGCCTGTGCCATGTGCAAAGTACTTGTGCTAAAAACAGTAGAGCTTCCTCAGCAGGGTATGAGCTGAACAGACCTGTGCCCACACTGCCTCTGGTTTTTGAACTTTCTTCGTATTTAAGGAATTATTTTTGTCCATGGGTTCGTGTAGCTATGCAGATAATTTTATTTTTTCTTAAGATACATAGCAGCCATTTTACAAATACTATATACGGGAGAGCAGAAACACTTCCAAATCAAACAGGAATGTTTCACAACTCTCCAGCAAAGGACTTGACTTTATTTCACTATTCTTTTTTATTTCTTATGGGGATGAATATACAGTTCATAATTCTCCTGTTATGACCTTAATTAAGTATCATCTTCGAACATGACTTAAAGGATTTACTGAAATACTCATATTGGATACTGTGTGTGTAAATCAATTGCCTAAGTATTATGCTAGCTGGACATGGATTTAAGCCCATAAGCTGACAATTTTACAAGGCAATAGTTCTGAAATACTTATCACAGTTAGAGAGTTCCTAATGAATTGCTATATTAATGAATTCTTCAGATACTTCTTGTTTATAGTTCTTACTTGTATGAGTAATTTGCCTCATGATTACACTGTGATTCCTACGTAAAGATGTATGACTTCGAATTTAACAGATGTACTCTTGAAGCAGCTTTTACTTGGTCTTATGTTACTTAGTTCCTGAAACTGCAAATTGTGTTGACAAACAGATTATCCTTGCTTCAGACAGAAGTTTCCAATAGCTTTATTGTAAGAAATAATTATGTGAGGCCACAAATATGTGCACATACTCTGTGCTTCAGGGTGTATTTTATTAAGCCTTTCTTGAGTTTCTGGTCATGCAAAAGTTAGTGCAGCTTGATGTGTATGCAGTGCCACCTAGTGAGTTTGAGGTGCACGATCTCAATTATTAAGAACTCAGGAAAAAACATGTACTGCTCGCTGACTGCCTCCAGTTTTTGAATGCATAGACATCTTCTTTGAAACCTGAGTCTTTTAGATATGTTTCCAGGTGAAATCCTTCTAGTTGCAAATCAATTCAGGAAAATTTCATCTTTATCATTGAATCAATTCTAAGACCATGTGGTTTTTTATATACAAAGTGGAAGAAATCTGTTGCTTTCTTATTTGCCAGTGAATAGTGATACTCAATGGAGGAGAAAAAGCTCTTGTTAATTAGAATGTTTGAGTTTAGATTTGAGTCAATAAATCGTCAAGCTGAAAGAATAAACAGCTGTCAAAATGTATTTTAGGGAAATTTTGGTCTTGTTTAATTTAATATTCAGGTAAATGGGCTTATGGAATGTGTTCACAATGAATATAGGATCATTGAATATCCTGAGTTGGAAGGGACTCATCAGGATCATTGAAATCCAGTTCCTTCACAGGAATTACCTTGTCCCTGAGAGCATTGTCCAAAGACTTCTTGAGCTCTGTCGTGCTGGTGCTGTGACCAGTTCCCTGGGGAGCTGTTCCAGTGCTCAACCACCCTTTGAATGAAGAACCTTTTCCTAATATCCAGCCTAAACCTCCTCTGACACAACTTCAGGCCATTCCTTCTGGTCCTGTCACTGTCACCACAAAGCAGAGATCAGTGCCTGCCCTCTCCTCCTCATGAGAAAACTGTAACTGCAGTGAGGTCTCCCCTCAGTCTCCTCTGAGCTGAACAGACCAAGTGACCTCAGTCATTCCTCATACAGCTTCCCCTCAAGGCTGTTCACCACCCTTGTGGCCTTCCTTTGGATCCCCACTTACAGATCTAGATTTTTTTACATTATGTCACCTGAAACTGCTCCAGTCCTTGAGATGAGGCTGCCCCAGTGCAGAGCAGAGCAGGACAATCCCCTCCCTTGCCCTGCTGGCCATGCTGTGACTGATGCCCCCAGGGACAGGGTTGGCCCTCCTGGCTGCCAGGGCACTGCTGGCTCCTGTTCAACCTCGACCAGACTGCCCAGGTCCCTTTCTGTGGCACTGCTTTCCAGTTTCTCATTCCCCAATCTGCGCATACACCAATATATACTATAGGTAGAATGCAGAAATTGCTAGAAAATTAGAGAGAATCCAGCTGTTTTTATTTTACTATTAGAATGGGAGGTTGTTTTGCATAAATCTGCAAAGATTTATCCAAGTATCTGGTTTTGCTTAATATATTCACTAGTGTAGGGGTGAAGAAAGGATATAGGACTGCAGATACATTTGCAGGAACATATTAGACTTCAAAATGAGCTTTTGTAAATGGTCAGAAGAAACCAGACAACGATTCAGCCATGAAAAGTGCTTGGCTTTCCACATACTGCCTCTCTCTGTGTAGGGCAGTTGATAACTCTGAGAAAGATTCTAGGGTTTTGAGTGAATTTGAAGTAAAAACGAGTCTGTAATAATAATTTCTGTATAAAAAAATACACTTATGTATGTAGCACTAACAGAACTCTAGCCCTAGAGTAAAGTGTTTTTCCTATTTCTCTCTCCACTGCTAAAGTCCTAGATGGAATAATGGCTCATTTAAACACTGCACTTTATGAAAAAATATAATTGGAGGAACTGAAATGAGTTCAGGAGAGAGCAAAGAAAATGGTCAGGAAACAAAAGAAGTGGTTTTACTTAGTCTAAAGAAAAGAAAGATATGCCTGAAAAAGGCATAGAGGAAGAGAATAATCTCCAAATATCTATGGTGTATAGGGCAAGCAGCGGTGTGCTTGAATTGGCAATTGGGAAAACTTCCTCAGTTGTGTCAGTAATGGAACATGACTGTTGCTTGTGCAAGCTCAGGGGTCCACATCCCTGGAGGAGAGTTTGGGACCTGCACAGCCACATGCTTAGCTGACTATGCCTTAAAATGGAAGGGATGCTAGAGAGGTATGTCAACTTGGTTTTCTGTGTCAGTGAACTGCTATTACTCATAGTGTTCCTCTCATATAAACCAACTGGAAAGTTTGCAGGAGTTAAGTGCAGTTAAAAATTTATACCATTCAGAAGGGTGAACGTGTAACCCCCCCACCAAAACCAAAATAACCACACCAATTCCAGCTGCTGGTAGTTGTACAGTAAATGTAAGTGCATCATCTTCATTTCACAAATATCCAATATTTGTGCATACTGTGTGGCCTAAAATTGTAAATCTCCTGTCAAATATACTGTGATGTACTGCAAAGGAAACAAGTTTTTAATAAACAATGGTGGTAGGTGCTGGTGTTTTTTTCTTCTTTTATCCCTGTGTGCTTCGTACAGTCAGACTGCTGCACTTGTGTTTAAACTCAGGACATACTTGCCTAGAGCTCTTTCAGATTGTAGCATGGTAGTATTGGGCTACTGCTTCAACTGAGCCAGATAACAAATCCAAGGGGTTTGGCTGGGGATAATTTCCAAATTAATTATATTAATTTGTTTTTCTTGGTCATCTTTGCCTGTTATGATGACTTTTATTTTTTTGCTAAAAATACATGCCTTAGGGCATAGCCTTTGTAAATATCTGCAGATAATTTTGTCATTTGGTTATGTGGTCTTACATTCAAGTTGTCCTTTACCAAGAGTAAAAATCTAATGCTGTTACTGAACAGAAACAGATGTGAGCAACAGAAGCCATTAAACTCACTTAATATAAGCTTGATCAATTTCCATTTTCTCTTTCATTTTTTTCTTTCCCCCAAGCATCAAATCACATAGCAATGCTTTAGTATGAAGGCTTTCATTTAATGTCAGTTGAATATTAAATGATTTCCCATGAAGCATTTTTAGGACCAATTTTATCAGCAGATTATGTTGTGGAAGAAACTAGATTGAGATCCAGTCACCGGTACCACCAAAATAGTTTGTTAGTGGAATATTTGTCACAAGTGTACTTTAACCTTCATTTTAATCATTAAACCTGATTCTTATGCAGACTGCTTTTCTGAAAGAAATTTTAGAAAAATTGGTTTCTGATTATAATTTGCTTAGTTATAAGTAGTTATATGAAAAGAAGAAATAACAGTTTGTGAAATTATGATGAATAGATGTTTGCAGTTTGGTAGCTTTTCAAATCCTGGCAAACTTTATGTACCTGGTTGCATGGTTTCTAGTTTTTGTGAGACGGGATTTGGTGTTGTGCTGGATTCTGACAAACTACATACCAACAATGACTAGAAAAATAGCATCAATTATATCTGTGGTTGTCTTCTTTGTCAGAAGAGCCAAAGGTGGAAATCACTGAAAACTGCAGGTATTTTCTTAGTGCTGTAGCAACATCTGTCAAAGTTGTGGATGCTATTGTGTTATGAGACTTCTTGCTACTACTCGTATTTTCTTTTACTGGGGTTTTAATCTGCTGTCTCTGTCAAGCATTGGATTTTCACTAGAAAAACCAACAATGGGGCCAAGTTACACCAGCATGACAAGATGAACAGGAGTAATTCTTTATGTGCATGCTCTCAACTGTTAGAAATGAGGAGTAAAGAAGGTTTTTTCAGCCACAGTAAGAGATTTAAGATAAATAATTTAATGATTTTACTGAATGCATAGTACCAAGGAAAGAGCACCAAACCTATGGTATTACAGTTTATCGAGTGTGTACTGATCTTGTTATGTGTCTGAAGGCCAAGTTGGTGGGTTTATCTGCAAATTGAAGATGTTGCCATCTTTATATCCCTCAAGAAACAATTACAGTGCATCATTCTGCATTCCTGCAGACTGGAAGGCTGCTTAATACATTAGTATTTTTAAAAGGTATGAGAGACTATAATATGTTGTCTATACCTGGAGTGCCTAAGAAACCTGAATCACAGAATAGAATCACAGAATCATTTAAGTTGGAAAAGGCGCTGAGATCGTTGAGTCCAACTACATACCCTAACACCACCAAGATGAAATGGTGAATTTTGCAACATTTGTCTGTGTTCACCAGTGTTTAAACATTTGTTAAGGTCATAATTTATGTTGGACTTCGTTTTGCTTCAGTTTGTTTTTTTTTAAGAACCTCTTGATCTCTGTGCTCATGATAGGTCATTAGTGGATTCCAAACCACAGTTACATCCATCAAAATTAATAGGAGTTTTTTTGGCTGTGGACTTTATCAAAGTGAATTAGGTGATTAAACTAGGAGGGGAGGAGTTATTTTGGAGATTTTTAGGCCAAATCAGTACAACCTGTCCTGTCGCAGATGGAAGGAAAGAAAGCCTCATGTGAAAGAAGCCTCAAGGAAAGAGAAACCTTATGTGCTGTAGGGTTTCAACAATGTATTGGAAGTTTTTGATGCCAAACTGTAGTGTTCCCCTGCCTACTACATTTAAAGAAAGAAGTCCATCACCATATGGAACTTGTTGGAAGAATATTGTAAGGGTAGGTGAGACTGATGTAGGAAAGGAGGTCCTGTCTTTGTCTGGAAGGAGGGTAAACACATCAAAATTGAGAATTGCTGGGTACCAGTGCCTGAATCTGAGAGCTCCCAAAGGATTCTGTCTCTATGCCAATGTTTGTCCCTTTGGTAGCTTTTCAGATCCAGACTGAATCTACCAGTTTGGTTGCCTTCTCTCTCATCAGCACTAGAGATACCTAATGCTCTTTCTGTGCTAGTTATTGTTTATTACTTAATTTTTGCCAGGAGAGAGGTTGTGACATTGCATTATCAGTAAAGAGCTATCTGTATTTACCCCTTTCTAATACTCAGAGGCTCACTGCAAGTGATAATAGCAGCAACAGTCTGTGAGCAGTGCACAAGCTTCCTGCTGTCTCCTCAACCTCCTCCTTTTACTGCATTGTGAGTTCTCAGTCTAGTATTTGGGAAATCAAGGCTCCTAATAGTCTCATCTTTCCTTTTTTATTGACTATATATTGATAAACTTGTGGATGAAGATCTACTGGTTTCTTATTTTGATTATTAATTATTGTTTGCTATCATTACCAGAAATACAAACAGTCTTTTTTGGAGTAAAATATTCAGACCAACTGAGAAAATGCAAGTTAATTTGAAAGGGCCTAATCTATCAATTTTTTTCAATTACTTGTGAGGCTGTGTGCAATATATGTGATGTCTGTATGGACACACTTATAGTTACCCTTTGAGCTAGTGAAAGATTATTGGAATGTACATTTGCAAATTAAAAGAGTGCTGGAGTCATTTATAGTTAGAAGAAAGCAGGTGAGCCCCAAATTTTATTATTACTGTAGTACATTTAATTTCATAAGTAATTTGTTAAGCAAAAGAAAAAAAATGTGAGCTGGATAGATGATGTGAAAAACCTGCTGGTTTTCGACTGTGATAATTTTAAAGATTCCCATAAAGCTGTGTCTGTAGGGTGCCTCAGAGATTATTCAGTAACATGCCATAGTAGAGCAGAGCACAGTTTTGTTTTGTTTGGCTGACCTTGCCATTGATGGCTTCTATTCAAGGCATTTCTACATAATTAATTGGCAATAAACATTTAAACTCATTCAGATTTAAATTCATCAAATATGGAATGTACAAACACTCCTAGCAATTTATTAGGTATATTTGTAAAGTCTGTGTGGAGTGGTGGAATCTTATGGATTGATTTCAGCTTATATATGGTTATGAGAAAAATTGCTTTCCTTTCAGTAGTTCTGCATGATTAGGATAAGATTATCAATTGTTCTTCACAGTCATTTCCACCTCTACAGTCAGGAGGAATAATGGCAAATTTAGAACCTGTTGGATAGTTAGAGTTTTCCAGTCACTGACCCCTTAGCCACGAGTTTGCAACTTTCCATAGAACCAGGATGGGATTGCTTCTGCAAAACTCTTTTGAGAGGCTGGAAGTAAAATAATATTCACAGCATTTTTCCAGCATAGGGAAACTTGTTGACAGCAGTATTTTGTGATGTAAGCAACAGAGGGGATTGCCAGACAAAATGATAGACAAGGACACAGGAAAGCCTGTGCTGGTGAAAGCAGCCTTTGCAGGCAATACTTCTTGGGTTCAACACAGGCTTTTGGCTATTGAAGATTTAGTGAAGGTGTTTTCTGAAGAAAAAATGAATGTGTGGAAGAATGGAGTTCTTTCTTTTTTGGTGCAAGTGGCTGTTTGGTTTTTTTTCTTCCATCCCCGTTCTTCCTCCTCCCATTCCTGTTCTTCTTTTCCTCCATCGCCGTTCTTCTTTTCCCCATCCCCATTCTACTTCTCCTGTCCCCGTTGTTCCTCTGTCCCCTTTCTCCTCCTTCCTTTTTCGTGTTTCGAGAGGCTCTTCCTGAGAGGAGAACGCTTTTAGCATTGTTTTGTGTTTAGTGCTGGGCATGGCTCAGGTGATGAGTGTGAAACACCACATTTTATATGCATAATTTAAATAGCACAATTACTTTGCTAATCATAATACACTACTACCTTGGCAAAAAGTTTCAAATTTGTCTTAAATATATAAGACAAATGGTGTGAATCAAAGTGTTATTCTTTGCAATCTTCTGCAAAATCAGCTTTGGTCTCTGATGCCCTATTGATTTTGAATCATGCCACTCCTTTGACTACATCAATCAGACTTGAAATGTGTTGCATCTCTACATTTTGCAGTACACCTTTTTAGTTTTGAACACATTACAGCATTACTGTTCCTATTACAAGAGTACTTATAGTAAATCTTAAGCATATAGTATAGCAGATCAGACTTCTGTAAGGATATGCATCTCAGTATTTCTATGCCCTTTATATTTTACTACCTTTATTATTTTTTAAAAATATTTTATACCAGAACACTGATTTAAATAACTAAAGATCTGTGGTTTCTTCAGTTTTATTAGAATAATGTACTTATTTTTAGATCATGGTGTGCTTTTCTTAGCTATGTTATGTAAAATGTTCTTTTTCATTCTATTTGAGTGCATGTAAAAACATGAACTGGAGCTTATGAAGGCAAGCAACTGTGAAACTGAGTTTTCATTTAAAAATTATACGTATCTTTATTAGATTATAAGCCAGTAAGAATAAATGGAATTTTTTATTTTGGTAGATTGAGTAGACTTGTTCTGACAGATTCAGTGTATTGATTTAATGGTTTTTGATTGTTTGGATGTTGCTTATTTATTTTAAAATTACATTCTTGTAATTCGTATGGGAAATCAGCATTCTGACTTTTTAAGTGTGTCTTACTTCTAGAGGCCACACTTCAAAGAATCTGTGAGCATAAATGGGCTTAAAGAATAAGGTCCAGGTTCAGGATAAGAATAAGCAGGATATTCCAGGGTTTCATGTGCTTGTACTGTAATGCAAGACATCAAAATGGAGTAAATAATCTGAATATTCAGCAGGGCTAGTCCATGGAAGAAATATCTTTCCTTCCAATTGAAAAAATACTTGTCAGTCCTAACATAGTTTGGGGCAGATCAATTTTCTTATTTTTTTTAAGACAGTTGAATTTTCATCTGTACCATATATAGCAAATAAATTAGTGGATGGAAAATTCACTTTCTTGTCTTGCTGGGTATTTCGGGATTGACTTTCTGCTTAAGAACAAAAAACTCAGTTACTAGGTTTGTCAGAATTTTGAGTGTTTTTCTTTTGAGCTTACTAAATACCCTAACTGTTGGACTACTGATTCTTCTTGGATAGACTTCAATCTTGTTTTGACTGTGAATTTCATACTTTTTATCGACCATTTGCTTTTGCTTTAGTATACAGTCCCGACTTTCTCCTTCCAAAGTGCTGGTAATCCATTACAGCTAAGCTCTCTTCATCACTGCAGGAGTACCTTTATATGGTGCATTATATTGCATCTCTTTAGTTTCTGAACATTTCAGTGTGGGTTTTCTATGGAATTGTTTGGTGCTAATGTTTTATAACAGACCATGCATGTTTGTAAAGAAAGGGGAATTATGAGAGGATGCACCTCATATCATCACTTCATTTTCTACAGCTGATGCTGATTTTTTGCGTGCAAATTTTACCCATAATGTTTTAGGTAAATATAGGAAATAGTGCCTGTCTCATTGCAGCCCTAACAAAAGCAAGTTCTGAGAGTAAAAATCAGCAGCACATCCTGTGGCCATTCTTAAGAGGAATGTTGGTAACACATTGTGTTGTGGCATTGTCATCTATCTCTGGTATTATATAGCAAGAAATTTAAATATTATCTCTACTTTTTGAGTATTTTTTAGTGAAATAAATGAATGCATCCTAGATTAAAAAAAGATACTATGTTTTTCTTACAAGGTAATGTTTTCTTCTATGAGTCTTATATGCTGTGTATTGTGTGTTCCAAGTAAATGCAGTCCTACCCTGATAAAAACAATAAGTGACTTCAGTCATCCACTGCTCCCTACAGGAGTTGTCCCTGAATTGCCTGGCTCATTTAGAGTGGGATTTTCTAACATTTCAGAAGAATTAAGTGGACTTCATTCAAGTTTTTCTCTACATTATCTACTTTGTTCTACATAGGTTGTGCAGTTAACTGTGAAAGTAATAATGCTTTCTAATTGCTTTTTCTTTCTTTCTTTCTCTTTTTTTTTTTTTTCCTTCTACCTAGAGTCTGTGTGTATTTACACCACCAGGAGCTAAAGAGGGACACCCACGACTCATTCCTGCAGGGCCCATTGCACATGGCACGACAGTATCTGCTTATGTAGCCAGATCCAGAAAAACGTTGTTAGTAGAAGATATTCTTGGGGTAAAAAGCTTTCTGTTTTTAATTAGATTGCAGCATATTCTTAGAATGAATGCTTTGATACTGAAATGTTTATTGAGATGAACATTTAATGATAGCATTTACACCTGTCTTCACACCAGGAAAATAAATCTGAGTTTGGATTAGCTGATGGAATTATTTCAGAATATTTCATTAATTTCTAGTTTTAAAGGTTTGGGTTTTTTTCACTTTGGGTTTGGGTTAACTTTTATTTTTGGTTTTCAGGTAAAGGACATGATGGCACCATAGTTACTTCAAAAAAACAATCAATCAAAACTCCTGTCTTCTTGGTCTTGAAAATTAACTCCAAACAAGAAGACTTTCATATAGCCAATCAAATTTAAATATTTGATTTTATTTTAATACAGGGCTGACACTGATCAGAATATCAGTCAGAATTCTGGTTATTAGGCAAGATTTTTATCTCTGCATACTCTAATGTAAAGCTAGAATCCTATATTATCAGTAGATCTTACAGGAAAATTGCACTAATGTAACTGATATCAAAATTCAAACCTTTTTTCTGTAAGCAGAGTTGGAAATTCCTAAGGTGATATTCTGATAATTCTTGGTACTCTGTATGTCTGTCCTTTTTAATTTTTTAAAACACTTCATCCTTTAGTTGCAGCTATGCAATTTTATGGTTTGGTATTTAAACTGTATTTTGTGTGAGCACTTTGTGATTAGTTAGTTATGAGAACACCAAGGAAGTTTACATTCTCTTCTCTCTTCAGTGTTTCTTGTGTTTTCAAGTTCTGTCCAGAAAAAAATAATTTTTGGATTTTGCGACCAAAAAAACCAAAATTGGAAATTGCTTTCTCTCCTTCTTAAATTATTTGGTAAAAATATGTATGACCTTAACTGGGCAAATCTGGGCTATAAACAAATACCAGATGCCTAATTTGAATATACTTAAATAAAGGCACAAAACCAAAAGGCAGAAGCTGCTTTCCCTGTATTATAGTCAGTGCTTTCTACACACTCTGAACTGTTAAGATTTTATGTGTTGGTATGGTTTTTCAGTTAAATTAAGGATTTAAATTGTTAATGCTGATTTCCAATTAATATCATGATATCCATATATGCAAGAGTTGTGTCTTATGATTTTATGTTTTTAGTAAGACCATGGGGTTAGTGAGGAGGAGTTTTGAACTGTTTTGTTTGTTTAATATCAGTGATTCATTGACCAAACAGCAAGATTGATTTTGGGGAGATGGTTTTCCTTCATATGGTTTTAGGAGCTGCTCAACAGCAAAAGAGAAGCGCATGCAGGTAGACTTGCCAGCCCTTTTTGTGTGGGAGGACAGAACTAAAAAGAGAAAGCAGAAGGCTCGTGTTTCAAAGTGCTTCCCACTCTCTTTTGTCTGTCATTTGTTCAAATTGATTGTCATCTTAGTAATTAAGGTAGAGATTACTTGCTGTTTTCTTTGAGAAGTGAGAGATTTTGATCATCTTGAAGGGGTGTCTGTCTTGCCTAAGCAGAGCCTGCAGGGAACATCTGGTACCGATCAGGTACCCAAGAACTGACGTGCAATCAAGTGGGTCTTGCCTGAGTTTTCCTAAATGGGCAAGCGAAACTAAAAAAGCCTTGAATATTCCCTATGAGGATTGAAAGTTATGTATTTGGGCCTTTTATAGCAGCTGATAGGATTGTTTTAACATTTGTTTCTGTATCTTTTGCACCAGTTTTATTCAGGATGCATAAGCAGAGGAAGATGCTTACTCTCATGTGTATTTTTTTGGGAACATATTTTCCTCCTCAAGAGTAGGTTGAGGATTATAACTGTATAACCTAAAGCTTTAGCCTCAAGTTTTAGTGTTTGTTTTCTCACAAGCACTGTTGTCTGCTCTTTAACACTGGGATCTGAGCAGTCCACTGTGATTACAATTCTGTGGTGTACACTGTGGAGTTTTTGGAGGGAAGGATGGTGGGGTGGTAGTGTTACTTGTTTGGGTTTTTACTTAATCTAGACTGGCATTAGCTGTAAAGTGCTGTTTTTGCTGCCTGTGAGATTAGAGAAAAAAAAGCATTCTATAAACAAACCCAAAGCTGGATGTGATATTCTGACCTCACATCAATAATGTTATCTGTATATGTACATTAATGCTGAGACTTTAAAATTACGTTTTTTTAGTAGATGTCTTACTACTGTGTATAAGTTATGCTTAGAGATGAGTTGTAGTGAATTTTTTTTAGTTTTCATGCAGAATTGGTCAGATAGGAGGGGGAGGAAAACATCAGTATGTCATCTCCTGTTAGGATTTTATCAGATTTTAAATGTTACCAGATTATCTTTGCATTTTCTAGGATGAGCGCTTTCCCAAAGGTACTGGGCTGGAGTCGGGGACCCGTATCCAATCTGTGCTGTGTTTGCCAATTGTCACAGCCATTGGTGACCTGATTGGCATCCTGGAGCTTTACCGTCACTGGGGCAAGGAGGCCTTCCACCACAGTCACCAAGAGGTGAGCTCGTGAGCTGCCTGTGCACACTCACCCATGATGGTTAGGGCTTCACCCCCAGCCCTCCCCCCACCCCCAAATTCCTTCTCCCATGGATGTGGACCTTTTCCATGCTTGTTTTTTGTTCTTATTAAAAAAAGAAAATAGGTAGTGATCTGGGTTTTCTGTCAGAGGAGATAAAATGTACAAGTACAGGGACGCATCAGGAGTCTTACCTTGTGTTCTCTTGCAGATAAACAGATTCAAGGTTTCTTTATTGTTTATAAACTCAATACAGGGTTGTTAGAGGAGTTAATGCAGGGCAGGTAAATGAAACATAAGTGTGAATCAAGCATCAAGACCCAAAATCACTCTATATAAAAAAAGACAATGCTCAGTTATCCTGAGTCTCAATCTTAACTTTCCACTTCAGCTTTATTTTACATTATGGTAAGCCTTGAAAATTTATTTTAGTTTACTTTTTGGTTTAGCTTCTCAAAGAATGAGCCCTATGGCAAAACAGAGTTTTGCAATGTTATAGCAACAGTTTATCAAGTCTCAATGCTAGGTCTTACAGGAGGAGAAGGTGATTTTACTTTAGATCAAACATGAAGCAAAAGAGATTTCTGATATTTGCATTCATTATTTTACTGCCACATGCTGTCCAGCACCAAGATATGTCTGTCTGGATGGTATTTCCAGTGTCAGGTATCCAAGTAGTCCCTCCAGAATTCCTTGCAACAGAAGGACAAGAGATGCTATCTGCCACATCTTTATGGTCTCCTGGTTTCTTTCTAGATTGACAACCAAGTCAACCAAGTCTGGTTTTGGGTCAGACTTTTCTTTAGCTTTTAGGAACTGATAGCTTTTGACTCTTTCTATTCTGTCACATTCCTGTGAGTTGTCAGGATCACTGTCCTTTGTCTCCTGACTTAGATGTCCTTAGAAACTTCCTTATGGAAGTACCTGGATAACCTGCCAGTCTAGGTGACACACTTAGAGCTTTCTTCTTTTTTTGACTTCTGATGCTGCCCTATCCAGAAATTCCCACTCATGCTCCTCTTCCCCTTTCCATGACTGTTCTGCATGCATTCCTCTGTTTAGCTCTGTAGCTGTGTTGTCCATACATGTCCATTTGTCCATCCAAAGTTAGGAGCTGTTAGCCAAATACAAATGCATTTGAAAATGGAGCAGGTGTCGCAAAGGCTGCTGCTGTACTAAATGGGTTTGAAGTGCATCTTTGCTTTCATGTCAGAATGAGGATCCCTGTTATGTCCCATTAAGATGTCTCTGATGTAAAGATGAATTTTTCTCTGTGCTGTCTCCCAGAGAAGGGTGCCTGAACACACAGGACAAAAAGAAGTGAGTTCTAGCCAGGTGTGTTGTCTCAACAGTAGTCTGAGATCCACCATGGTGTAGTTTGGCTGTACTTAACAGGAATATTTGTGTGAAAAGGACAGAAGATATTCAGGCAAGAGATAGAAAAACTAGTCCTCCCAAAGAAGGAAAACAGAGGGAATATTTGTCAAGTGTATATTTTGTTTCTCAGTAAGCTAAGTACCCTAGCATTCATCTGATCTTTACATGTGTGTATTAGTTGGGAGGTCAATGCCACTTCAGCTTGTTGTCACACCTTGTATTTTTTCAGCAGTAGACAGAACTCAGAGTAGGGGACTAGATTAGTGTGGTAGTGCCACTGTTCTTGCTCAGAGAACAAAGAACAGGTGTTCATACAAAACCAGGCTTCATTAATTCTGCAACCTACACACCCGTGTATCTAATTTTTAAAGTTGTCCTATTACATTAATCAATCTACAATTCAGATAGGTCTCAGACACGCATTGTTTTGTGAAAATGTGAATGTTTTATGTTATGTGAAATAGCTTCTGTAGCCAAAGTTCATGAATGTTCTACTTGGAAGAGACTGGCTACTAAATGAAAGTATTTTATTAGTAAATGAAAAATATTTAAAGATCATTTTCTGAGTGTTCTAAAGCATTCTTTTCATTTTCAGGTTTCAGAAAGCCTTTGGATGCCATTAACAATTTTTATGAAATGTGTGCAGAGTGTTCTGTTTAGAAATATAAAATAAAAAATACCTTAGGAGGGTATCAAAAGCTGACCTCTTGTGCTTCTGTTCCCCGTGTTCCTATAAAGCTCCTGTGCTTCAAGGACAGGAGATTGTGCATGGTAGCACATCATAGCTAGCTGCAGTTTACATGACATTTGTTTGAAATGTTGCCTGGAAACTGTCATACTTCAAATGCTTGAGCTGAGGGATCAGGTCTGGTTCTTCTGCCCCCCAAACAGTAATGAGAGGAACAGTGCCTGTTTACAGCTGCAAGTAGCTATTGTTGAAGAGATACAGCCCCAAAAACTGTTAAGGCATATTTTATTTCCATGGCAGATCCCTTTCAACAGTGTAATTGTTAAAGCCCTCGACTTACGGGATGTTTGTTTTGATGTTGTATTTCTGAGCTGATGGGTGCTCAATTCTGCTTTTGAAAACCATTAGTAAGCTCTAAAGTTGAAACACAACTACTCTGAGACTTTAGCAGAATAACTGTCTTCCCTTAAATTGTTCCTGCCTGCCTAAAACAGCTCAGTCAATTTTCCTAGCAGGTAGATAGAAAAAAGAGGCATATCACTGATGAGCAGTGTTCAAGGTTTCTTCAGAGAGAGTTTCTTTTTTGTTGCAGGTTGCAACAGCAAATCTTGCATGGGCTTCAGTAGCAATACATCAAGTACAAGTAAGTGTGAGTGGTTTTTCATTTTTTTTATTGTGTAACTTGTCTTCCAGAATGTGTTTAGTAGGAGCATGAATTGTGATCAGATTTAAGTGGCGTTTTTTTTTTTACCAAAGCTTTGATTAAAGCCCCTTCCTTGAACCTGGAAAAATATGCTAACATTTTTGGTGTTCATTGAACTACTTTTCCTCACTTGCAATCGTGGATCAAATAACAAACAATATTTGTACTAAAGGAAACAAATTTGAACAAAGTAGATAAAAAATTATTAAAGTTATCATAACAACTTTTCAGGGTTATTTTGCTTTCTTTTTCTTGTGGAAAGGCAACTGCTAGGCTAAACTGGTTGCTTTCCTCCTGCTTTGATATTCAGTTTGAAATGATGAAGTGTTGCTAGCAGTCTATTTTAAGCCATCCTCGCTAGCTGCTTCATGGTCCTGTAACTACTGCCACTAAGGATGCTTCCTGCTGTCCCTAGCTGGGTGCCTAATGGAGCTTCACACAGTGTCGAGCTGCTCCAGCAAACCCCAGCAGCTTTGCTAATAGGTTTTGTTACTTCAGCTGGCAGAAGATGGTAACACTGAAACTAAACATATTCTGTCAACTCAGAGAAGAAGCTAAAATAGATTCTTCTGTCAGTTCCCAGGAGGAAATTCATGGCATTTTTTTTTTCAAGGTGTCTTTCAGACACTTGTCAGAAGATATGCAGAAAGCTTCCTGCTTTGCTCTTCTAGGCTCTGATCTTTTTTGCCTCGGTTCTGGAAGGCCCTGACTTTGGAGTGGTCATTCACACCTAGGCAGAACTAGCTGGCAGAGACTATTGTACGCTGCTAAAATTGCAATTGCATGCAGTTGTAGCTTCAGCTGTGTAAGAATTATTTTCTCCTTGACTGAGAAGACTTTCACATCTAACAACACAGCAGGGAAAGTTAAGTTCAAGCTTGTCCATTGACCATTTTTATTTCTCTTCCTTCTTCTAAACAGAAAGCTTGCTCTCCCCAAGATTTTTTGTATAAGAAGAATGCAAGAGTTTTGATCTAGCATTTTGTATCTGCATTTCACAGATGAAAAATATTGCTAGTTCAAAGTGGTATTTTTGTAAGTGTAAAATGTACAAGCAGTAGAGGCTTGTTTTATTTTTGGCCTCAGTGCTTGCTCTAGTAATACACAGATGTTACAGATGTACAATTGTGCTTCAGATCCAGAATATGGGAATAGGTGAAGTAAAAATGCAGCTGAAAGCTTTGATTCATCTAACATTTTGCTTCTAAAAAGAAGTATGCATACTATTTTCTGTATTTGTATTCATGCTGATTTCTCCCTAAGTTGAACATATATCATCTGCTGCTTAGCTTAGTTAAACTTGCCTGATGTCAGTCTACAGTTGTGTCTATATGCTACTTTGCAGCCTGGAAAAAAGTGGTAAAAATGTGGTAAGGGAGAAGGGAAATAAAATGTTTGACATTCTCAGAAGATCTGAGGGTCTGGGTAAGGAAATGTTCATTCCATAATCACAGTCAGTGACAGCCTTTGAGACAGCATGAACAAGTGTAAAAACCAACAGCTTTCAGTGATTCTTAGGAAAGATTTTACTTGTGTTTCACAGTTTCAATTCAGCAGCTAGATATCTAAGATTGAAACCCGGCACACAAATTCAGATTTAATTTTATACAGTGCTGTAGCATATATGTGTATTTACATGTATATACACACACAAGTACTGGTATTTTTTGCATACTAATTAAAGAGATGGGACTTGAGTTTCCCTGTGACATCAGTGTTCTGGGGCAAATGGTTCTGTGTTCTGTGCTTCCAGGTGTGCCGGGGCCTTGCCAAGCAGACTGAACTGAATGACTTCTTGCTTGATGTATCGAAGTAAGTGTGATTTGTGAGATAATCTTGTGAGTTTTCCCATGAGCTTTTCTAGTGTGGCTCTTCCAACCTAACCTACCTGTGTTCACTCAGCAGTAATGGAAGCTACTCACACTGTAGCTCTCAAGCAGATGCAAAGGGAAACTTCAGTGCAGGGACAAGAGCAAGTGCTGTGTGTGGCACTGGTGTATACCTTTCATAATTTTTTGTGGTGGTGGTGCAGATGAAAATGTGACATTCATTTATTCCTTACAGAATTTGTTTATTCTTGTGGTCTTTCGCAAGGGGTTTTCTCACTTTTTTTCCCCACCTCCTCTGACGGAGTTCAATGTGGCCATCTTTTGAGAAGTGACAAGTAGACTTGGTGTCTCATGGCAATTTTAGAAGTCTTGAAAGGATTTTACAGAAAGTTATTTAGTGTGCTTCAGCTTCCCCTATTCTCCCAACAATTTTCTGGACACAAGCACATGTATTCATAAATATATGGGCTTCAGAATTAAATACTTGAAGAATCAGGGCTGACACATGTTTGCTCTTCACATGCATTTTCTGAAGGCCGTTTTAATTTTTAAGACTTTTACTGCATGTAATATGTTTGCTTTTAATTTCTTCTCACTATAAGGCAAGATTAATTTGAAAGCACAAAAAGAGTATGAAAGCTTGAGCTCACACTTGCAAAATCAGTTTAGTGTCTTAGGTGATCTGCTCTTCTTTCATCTCTTTTTGTTTATCATGGCTGTTAGGATCTTTAAATAGCCAAGATAACCAGTAAATTAAAAGATAGACCAGAGCTGTACTTAGGTAAATCAGTCTGGAGTGCTTAACAGTGTTTTTTGAAAGCAGTCGGTAGACAAATTTCAAAGTGCATCACAAAGTAGTGATGGTACTGTGGAAAAATGAGACGTCTTGGATTTTTGCTGCAAACACTTCTGTGGGTCTTGATGAACAATTCTCAAACTGATGAGATGAGATGTCCAAGATTCCTCTGCCACTGCTCAGGAATGTAGGCCAAGTTGACCCAGCTGGAAGGGAGAGTAATAAACCATAGGGAGGAGTCTTCCCCTTGTGAGGAGGGCAAGTTGGTTGTATCCAGATGTTTTTTTGAGCTTTTTTCCTCTGGATGACCTTTTTTGTTACTTTTAGCATATTTCAGAGCATGCCTCCCAAAAAGCACTCTTTCCAAGTCTTGCACCATTATATTCCTTTCTAGAGTGCTTTTATGTTGCTAATATCCCTACTGAACTAGCTTACCCAAAAATTTATTAATCTACCCAGATTTATGGGCTGGCAATTTGTTCTTGGACTGGCATAGTACTGAGATTGTCGTAAAGAACTTTGTAATTGTTTTACATTATTAGGATAAAAATGACAATAAATACTGCAAACATTTATTATGCCTTTCTATGAGAAAATAATTCTCATACAGCATCATCAGCTGCTAGTTTTTCAGTTGCAACAAAAAAAGAAAGTCTGTGTTTTAAGGCACAAAATTGGGATATCATTTAATAATATCTTTATGAACCTAATGTAGACAAAGACTTGTAACAGCAAGAAAATAATTAGTTTCCTCTTGGAAGTGGTCTGTATCCTTTCTAACACAGAAGGAGAATTTCCTTTTCAATGAGGAAATTGTTGGTGTGCAATGTCACCAGGACATGTTCTGTAACATTTTACAAAGGGCAGTACTCCACCCCTTCATGTCCCTGACAATGTAAGAGCAGTGTATTGTGTGTCTCCTTCCCACTAGACCCAAACAGAACTGAGCTGTGTATATGTTCAAGGCCACAGGACAATGCCTTTTGTTTGCTGGGAACATTGTAATCCAAGGGTTGTTAAGGGATCTTCAGCATGTGGAAGATTTAGCCTTCTTTTACTAATAAGTTTGACCTTTATCTTTCAGTGTTCTTACTGTCCTTGAACAGTTACCACTTTGCTGTGAAACTGAGATTCTTTTTTTTCTTTTTTTTTTTTTTCCTTTTTTAAGTTACAATATCATTCCCTTTCTTCAGCTTCAGCTGGTGTTGATAGAGAAAGCCCATTCAGAGTTTCTTAACTAGTGTTAAGGATTAGGTAATGTCACGTGGATTTAGCTGCACTACATACTTTTTATTCAGTTCTTGGAGCACCACATGGATAAACCTAATAAGATATTTTGATATTTTGAAAGAAATGGATTTTTTTTTGTTGTCGTTTCTACTTCTTTTCTTTTCGTTTTTACTTCTGCTTTTAGAATTTCCAGTGTGTTAGAGGTGCCAAAGCATTTTGATGCATTCCTGGTGTTGCTCAGCAGGAGCCTATTCAGTTCACAGCAGGCAATATTTGGTAGTCTTTTCCTTTTTCTACAGAGAAAATTCTATGTCTAATAAAGAATATTCTCAGTTCTGTAGAATAATGGCTGAAGGGAACAGAGCTAGGACCATTTCTTAGTTCCGTTGTGCTGTATCAAGCCAGTCAGTGATTTTCAAGGTGCAGTGGTTTGTGCTCACCTTTTCTGGCTCCATGTTAAGCCATAGTGAAACAAGAGCCCCTGACACCCATTTGAGAAGTGTTTGACTAAATGCCAATGTTTACTGACTTCTCTTTCTCTGCAGAACATATTTTGATAATATAGTTGCAATAGATTCTCTACTTGAACATATAATGGTAAGTTGTCTTTTTCACTTCTAAGTTTATTAGTTGTAGTTATTAAAGCCCTTCATTCTCCTTTCCTAGAAGAAATTCTGTCATTGAGATAGATGAGCTGTTTGTAGTGGACAGGCAGTGTAAACATGTCTACACTGAAAAGGTGGTAGAGGACAGCTTGATTTGTCATTTTTGCACCAATTTCCGTTCACAGCTTTCATGAGGAAGCATGTTTCATTCATAAGGAATGAAACACGACTGTCTCCAAATGAAATAGTTAACTATTGTGTTAAGAAAAAGTTTGAAAGTTGTAACAGGCTTCTGGTTTTCTTCTTATTTCAGTGTGTTATATTGACTACTTCTTCCTAAATTCAATTTTCTACATGCAGCAAAACACTGCTGAAGAAGTTACTGTCTGTAGCAAGGGATAGAGTTTAAAAATGACTCCCAGGGTATTTTTTCCAGTTGCTAAATGAGATATGTGAGACCTTGGAAAACTACACCCATAACTGGAGTGAGAGTCAGTCAATGTCTTACAGAAACCACTAAAGCCAATTTCTTCCTATTGAAATAACTAATTAATGAATTAAAGTACTGTTCACATATGTACGTGAGCTGGTTGTTTATAACATGTTTTGAGTGTTTGATATGTGAATTGTGCTTTTTAGCTTTATGCACATTCATTGCGTTTTGCAGTTCTTTTTCCTAAGGGTAAACCTGAATCAGGTCTGTGATACCATTGTTTAAAATTTGCACATTCAAAAAATTACTTTCCAGAAATACTCTGGTACGTGCCCCAGTCTTCAAAGTGATATTCTTAGCTAGACTATTCAAAGACAGCGATGTTATAATGCAAACAACATTAAAATGGTTTTATTTAGAAACGTGAATTAGTAATGGAAAATATTCTGCAGTGTTTGTGTTATCCTAGTTAGTACATAGTCAAGAATTCTGCACATAAGACACATTTCTGAACATTGACTTTTTCAATTTAAATGAACCTCTTAAAAATAGCTTAACATTTAAAATAACTGGTATAACATATGGCATTCAGAACAAATATTGATATTCTTCCCTGTTCTTCCCTGTGAATAGAGATCTGGTGGAAAACACAATTGGCAGTGAAATATGTTTACTCTTTCATCATCTTTTCCAACTCTTGGCTGCATCATGATTCTGTTTTAACCTGTGTGATGTTTCATACTCAGCTTCCTTTTTAGCTGTAGCTGTTGTCTCTTTCTTGAGGCAATTAGGTGAATTATGTGTTTGTACATTTTATTGCCATTTTATGGGAGCATGATTTTATCATTATGTGGCTTATTCTGTGTCTCAGCGTGAGAAAAGACCAGAACTCAGTTTCACCTAACTACTTCACCCTTTGGTGATTGCACTTATGGTTTGATATTGTTGATTTGTGATACTAAAGAAAAAAATATGTATTTCTTTCCATTATTTTCATTTTTACTTTCATCCAAATCTCTCAGCAAAGCTAGTAAAATAAGGGTGTTTTTGAAGGAAGGGAAGGGAAATAAAAGTTCAAGTTATCTTACAAATTTTCTTGCCCGAATGCTTGAGTGGTTACAAGCAGCTTATGCAAAAGGTGGTCCCTGGATTCCCTCTTGACAGTGCAGAACTTACTTTTTGTGCTGATATTCTCTTTCACTGGTCAGGATTTGAGCAAGGGATTTAGAGAAGTAAAACTCTCTCATCTCATTAACTATTTCTCAATTAGTACCGTTTAAGTAATCATTTTTGCAAAGCATGAGTCATGACCAAGGTAAGTTCTTGAGTCATATGCATTGAACCACAAAGGATTAATTGTATAAAATCAACACTGTGCTGTAGAGTTTACAAAGAAATCTGATACAGTATCTGAATAGAAGCATTTGCTGGACTCCTTGTCCTTTTGACAGGTTCTGTTCACTCTCTTTTGAGCAAATGAATAATCAGTCCAAGTGGTAAAGGTCTTTAAATTCCCTAATGCACTGAGGGGGAAAAATTGCACAAGTCTTACCTCTTAGATTGCAGTCTCCCTGACTTTTCTGTTCTGATGGAGTAAATGGAGTAGAAGACAACAGAATCTCCCTGAACGCAGATTCCATCTGTATGGGAGGGCCCTCCAAATTTTGGACTTAGGTGTCTGTGCAGTTCCCCTCATATGGTGTAGAGCCTCTCAGCTAATGATTTCTCATTTCATACGGGTTTTTTTTTTGCCGAGGTGTAACATTTGTCTATCTGCATTAGTATGAAATGAAATACTTTATTGTTTCATTTTTATGTTTGGAAGATAAGAGAAGGGGTCGGGGATGTCATTCATATGGCAGTCTTGTGAATCCTTAAAACATGCCAGCTGCATTCATTGCACCCCAAACTATTGTATGTCTGGGAAATAATTCAGGGAGGAGCTGCTGTATTCCCAAGACAAGATTCTGTTCTGGCAGGCAGTGCTTCTGGGAGTTATTTTTGCTGAGATAAAACTAGTTGGTTCAAAATAAGATAGTGACCATGCAAGTCTGATGCAGTACTGTGGTACTTCGTTGGCTGTGGCTGGTACCTTTGGGCTTTGGTTAGTTCATGAACAATTTTTAAGTCTCAGCTCTTGTGCAAGTACTGTCCCTGACATTGTGAGGGTGCAGCCATTTTCTATCCCTCTGCATAGGACAATCCACAGTAATACCTCTAATGACAGACTCTCAGTGTTACAGAATATTTCTGACTTGGAAGGGAACCACAAGGATCATTTGGTCATTGTTTTTAAAAAAACACATTTAGCATTTTTAGAAGCAAACACTACCCTCTATTCTGTCTTTTCTGTATATTAGATACCAATACGTTTGCATTGAAGATGAATGCAAAAAGTCAAAATTGTTCTTAGATCTTGCTCTAACTTACCTATTTAAAATCAAGTAAAGATGAATAGTAATAAATGTAGAGGGAGTAAAGGTACTATGTTGGAAAGCCTTGAAAAATAATTAAATATGACAGCCTATTTTCTTCTAGGAAACTTTCAAGTCTCTGAAGATATTCCTGCATTTCTCAAAGAGACACTCAAATTTAAGAAAAAATACTGAATTCAAAGTTTTACTTTTGAATTGTATTCTAAAAGATTGCTCCTTCAAACAGATTTCCATTCTAGATAGCTTCTCAAATCTTTTATCATGCAGACATGTATGTTTTTATCAGGTAAATGACTGGAGATAATCCAATTAATGATCGTTAACTCTAGTTTTGTTTTTTGTCTGTAGATATATGCAAAAAACCTGGTGAATGCAGATAGGTGTGCACTCTTCCAGGTTGACCACAAAAATAAGGAGCTGTATTCAGACCTTTTTGATATTGGAGAAGAAAATGATGGAAAGCCTGTCTTCAAGAAGACCAAAGAAATAAGGTAAGAATAGCTAGCAGAAGAGTGCAGTTTCATTATAACTATGGCTGTGCAGGCATTTTATTACCCAGTTTCTGTGCCTATCTGCAGGTCCCCTGACAATACTTGTCATACTGTGATATCATTCCCACCAGGACCCGCCTCCAGAAGGTAGTACTTCTGGGAATGACATTGCAGTGCCATCGAAACAGCGTCTCTGAAGCTATAACGTCACTCCTGGAAATGCCGTCTTCCGGAGGCGGTCCTTTTGGAAATCATGTTGGGAAAAAAACAGAGGTGTTCTGAGGTAGGTAAAGGTGCAGGTAATAGTGCACCTAATCCGTAGTCTGCCAGTTTGGGACTTTTTTTCCCAAGAGGGTTCCCAAGAGGAATTAAAATTTGTGCGATTCAAGCACATCCAAAGCCAGGAAATCACAATTTGTCCTTCTTATGGATGGATTAGGCAAATGTAGAATTGAATATGGATTGGTCATTGGTTTTGAAGAGTTCAAGCTCAGTAATTTAATTTTACTTTTCCCATGCGAATTTAGATTTTTCAAGCTTTTAATTAACTGTGATACTGAACAGTGCTTGAAGTGGTGAATTTTAAAATGTGTATTGTTTGGTAATGACTAGAAAGGATTCTCTTGCTAAAAGTTATGTGTTTTTCTGCTTCATGTCACAGGTACCTGATTTTTACACCTATGCACTTTTTTAATGAAAGAGGCTAAATATCAAAGTAAATATAGTGTTTTTCACTTTTCAAAAATTCTGAATCCCTAATAGATCCAGACTAAGATTTTCAAAGGCACACGGGTTTCAGATTTTCACCTTCTTAAAAGTAAAGAATTGTATGACTAAGTATCCTGTACTAAAATTTTCCTAAAATATTCAGCGTTGATTTTTATCAGAACTTTTTTCATTTCCTCCTTATGCTTTTAAAGTTCTGGGCCAAATGAGATGTGATTCATGTCTTCACTAAGACTCCTTTAGACAAACTTACTCCCACTTACCATTGTGTGAGTGAGAATGGAGGGAGTCAAAATTGGTGCAATTTGCGTACTGACAAGCAAGGAGGTGGTGTAAATTAAAGAAGCTGGCCTGCTTTAACATGCACTTTCATACACCTTCTTGATAATTGTTTTTCTTGCTTATATCTTTCTGACTTTTCTGTATGTTATTGAAATGTTGATTCGAAGTGCAAAGGTGTGAGCCATTTCACAGGTACTGTATACTGAATGTGGAGTGCAACTTAAATATCCGTAAGAAAGTGACACTGAGTCATCAGGAAAGAGTCTTAAGTTGGTGTGATGTACCTATCATAACAAGCAACAGAAAAATCTTACTTAGGTGCGCAGGGTGAAATCCTGACAGCTTTATCACTAACTTCAATTCCAGGCACCAGGGTACTCTCAGGGTACATTTAGTCTTCAAAGCATTCCACATATGATTCTTTTCATGTGTTTTTCTCCATAAATTGCCTTCTGCTTTTATGTCACAACTGCTTTATGTCGAAATATTGAAAATTATTTACTCACAAGACAGAAGTATAGATTTTCCTTGATACAATTTAGGAATCTATTTGTTGTGTTTAACTTCCTTGTGGTGATTAAGGGATGCAGTTAGCACTGTGGCATTGTTTGATTGTCAGGAAACAAGCTAGTCATTCCCAAGTCCATGTGGCAAATTCATACAATGTTTAGCAATGAAAACTCCACTGGTCTTTTTCCAGAATTTTGTTACCAAATCCACACACTTGCACCACCCAAATAAACAAGTTCCATATTGCATTTGTTGTGTGTAAAGAAGCAATGAATATGTAAAAGTCATAATAAAATCAATAGCTATTAAATGTAACCACAAGTCTCAGGTTCTGTACAAATGTTATGTTTGTTAGGGATAACACCCTGGGTTATTGAAGATTTTGAATTTGTATCATTTAAAACGGTAATGTTATGACATGTTTTGTATTAAACTGTGTAGCTATATAAAATGTTTTCAAAAAGTATTTGTTAGGATGTGCTTTTTGTTTTATTATGTGCTACTAGATGTAAGATTTTTCTCCTCAAAGCAAGAAAATGACGCTGGTTGGGAACACCCATTACTGTGCCCAAGACAGACTCCACTAGAAAAATGTGTTTTCCATATTTTGGCTAATGCACATTTTTATTTTCTCCAGATTTTCTATAGANCTGGTCAAGTGGCAAGAACAGGAGAGGTCCTTAACATCCCAGATGCCTATGCAGACCCACGCTTTAACAGGTAGGATGCTCTTCCCTGGAGAGGAAGATAGCTCATCAAACATTTCACCTAAAATTACTACTTAAATTCCATATTGAGATGCTTTCATAGAGCTGTGGTCCTCTGACAAAGAGACAACTTATAGATGTTTACAAAATGCCTTAGCCATCAGATATACTTTTAAGATGATACAAATAAAATATTTTTTTTAAAAAAATATTAATATAATGGAGAAAAAATAAT
>VZTB01013920.1:8010-24914 GCA_013397245.1 Thryothorus ludovicianus | reverse complement strand
AATAAACAATATAAGGATTCACTGGATAACCAGACTGTTTCAAATGCAGATTTCTTCTGAAGTCCATCCAATAGTATGTTACTGTAAAACAATGAATTTTAAATGCATAATATAATTAAAATTGGACCAAGAATTTTAATTCAGCCCATCCTTACTGTCATGTTTCTCTCATTTTTAAGGATATTTCTCCATGTGTTGTTTGAAGGCAGCATTTGCGTACTGCAACTTCTACAGTATTTTGAGTAGAGAGTGACATCTAGGGGCAGGAAATACATCTTGCTTTTCATGCTTGTGTCAATTTTTTTTGTAGCGAAAGGGTCTTTTAGTTGCATGCCTGTGTCATGACCTGGATCACAGAGGTTACAGCAACAGCTATCTTCAGAAATTTGATCACCCCTTAGCTGCCCTCTATTCCACATCAACGATGGAACAGCACCACTTCTCACAGACTGTGTCCATCCTGCAGGTAGGATTATTGAAATTGTATGTTCTGTGCATTAGTGTCCAGTGGTGGAAAAAAGAGTCACGTCATTGCCAAGTAGATTTTCTAAAGCATGCTTAGTTTAATTTCTCTGTTATAGTATTCATTTAGAAGAGCAGAAGATTTATTACAGCAAGCTGGGTTTCACAATTAGACACCCAAGGATTCAAAAATAGTGCAAAATACAGCTTTTATAAAATCTTGAAGTTATAACAATATTGTGTTTTTGAAGGGCTTTACTTATGTCCTCCCTTTGAAGCTTTTAGCTTCTGGCTCTCTGGAGGTTTTTCCCACGACTGTGTACAATAGGAACTTTGAAAATGAAAAATCATCTTCTTGGTTACATATATAATTTTTATCATAACATGTCTCAAAGTCTTCAACCATCCTGAAATTTTGAATAAAAACTCAAATACTGGCAAAGCTTTGTATGAGGAACTTGAAAACCTGCTGTAATAAATTCTATAAACATTGAATGTGTGGCATGAAATGGGAGATGTTAATATTTCATGCATGAAAATTGTAAACTTATTTCATTATGTTGTCCTGTGCTTTTTTGTTACTCGGCAATTTGAAATAAAAAAACCTGAGTAAGGTAATATTCTGTGAAAGAGAGTTCCTAGTATGAGATCACGTGTCTCTATGTTTAATGAAGAAAAAACTGCAAGAACGCATGCAGACACTTTTTGGGAAAATATAGGTGTGCTACTGATGCACATATATTTTCTCAGAGTGAAATTTTTATAATTCCCAATTAGAAGAGTGAGAGCTCTTACCTGTGAAACCGCTGCTAGTCCATAACATACCTGTCCTTGCTAGTTTTAGTTTTCCATGGACCCTCAAGTTACAGCCTTACCTTGCTGCTATGCCACTAATTTGTTGTTACCCTTTCTTTCTGGTTTTTCAGGGGAAGATATTTATTTTCTTAAATACATAATCACCTTTTAGGAAAAAAATACATATTCTATCTTGTATTCAGAATCACATCTTGTGATTATGGTTTTAGGTATCATATACATTTAATCACAGAATATTTATCTCTGAATGCTCCTTCATGTAGGAGGGTGTAATTGAATCCTCCAGTGGTTGTATGGCATTAGGTGTTTAATGTTCATTCTTCATGTGAATTTGTGCACAGTGAGCATGTTCCTCTGTCATTAACACTTCACTGTCCCAACCATTTTGCATTTTATCTGGCAGAAATGTTGTACTTGATGAAAATCCCATTTGCCTTGAAGGCAGGGAACCCTTTTGCTTCCCTGGCACTTCCTACATTTGCTGTCAGTGTGAGTGAGGAAAGGGGGGATGAGTGGTCAGGGCTGTAGAGTGGATTCAAAGCACCAGCTGCTGAAGCACCCATGGGTGGTGATTAGCAGCAAAGGCAGACTAGAGCAGCCTTTTGGACTTGCTGGGTTTTTTTTAAATCAAAAAGTCTTGCTGAATTCATGGACTGATGGAAAAAAAGCCTAACCCACCCACCAAGCTTTTTAGGGTTTATCTAAGTTTTAATTTTATATTAGTAACCTGCAGTACTTTTAACTGCTTGAAATTGAGAGCTGCTTTGCTCATCCACCTGTAGTTCTAGTGTACACCACCCTTAGGACACAGGATTCTATTCACTGGCTTTAGCTCAGCAGGCAAAGAACAAAATCTTCGGAGTTTTACTTTGTATGTACTACTCAAAAGCCTCATGAGTGACACACTCAACTGGCATCTTCTGTCAGCACTTTACAGAATCAGTTCTTTTTAAGTAGTCTGGACAGAAGCTGTCACAGTGGTCTTTCTGAGTGAACAAGAGTAGAATCCAGAATAATTTAAATATTAGGAAAAATAACCTGGTCCCAGAAATTAGATGGCAAGGTTGGGGAGTAAAGGATCCCCAAAACCCTAAATCATGAGAACTAGTAGTAGTAATTTTTGCTCCTAAAGTGCTGATGATGGGTTAAAATATTCTGGATTTTTTTTTTTAAACATCACGTTCTATGACTTAGCAATCTGTCAAAGGAGCATTGAGACATAGATGGATTGTATTTTCTATTCTTTATTCACAATAAATCTACTTGTCTAAGTAAAAGTCCTGGAAAATAATGTTTATGTTCTGGATGGTGAGAGAAACCAAGCCTATTTGTACTGCAGAGGATTTATTTTGAGCAAATTATGTAAATGCTTGACGAAAGTCAGGCAAATTTTTTGAGTTTCAGCCCAAATGCCAATTAAATGTCAAAACACTTCTGCATTTGATATATTTTAATGATATTTTCTTTTTCTGAATGTGTATACCTTGACATGGCTAGCTCATTCTTTCTTTTTTTTTGTCTGCTTCCTCTCAACAGTAGGAAGACTTTTGACAAGTTGTTTTCCAAACCTTAGACAGCAGATAGTCCTGACTTTTCAAGATGTGATATAACTGCCCAAGTGATCACAGTGCATGGATATTGTCAGTTAAATGTGCAATAATACCAAGTGGAAATTGAAAAGTGATGGCAGTGGTGTGTTACCAGAACTTCCATAGTG
This sequence comes from Thryothorus ludovicianus, assembly GCA_013397245.1. Taxonomy (NCBI): domain Eukaryota; kingdom Metazoa; phylum Chordata; class Aves; order Passeriformes; family Certhiidae; genus Thryothorus; species Thryothorus ludovicianus. Next base: position 21,919 of record VZTB01013920.1, on the reverse strand, counting down.
GAAATCGTTATCTTTAGTTTATGAATCATTCAACTTAGGGTTGAACAAAGCAGCTTTTTCTTCTAAATACTCATATACATTAAAATAATGAACTTTATTTTTATATAGAAAATTATGTCACAAAATGCAGTGATTTCAGGCATACTTCAAAATTGTTTTGTATTTTTAACTTCAGTGTTTCTTTATCCGTACTATATGTTACGCAGCATCAAAACTATGCTTAAATGAATCAGGTGCACAGTTTACCAGCTTGACTGTGCAGACCAAAATTGAATCACAAGTTTCCAAGTTAAACACCATCTGGAAGTATTGTGTCTATAGTGCTTTTAAATCAAAGAAAAATATTTCAATCATTTTTCTCTAGTAATGCCTTTAGGCTTCAGGAGGAGCAGTACCAAAAACCAATTGGTGTCTTAGTCACAGTTTTTTTTTTCATGACAGTGTTTACAAAGGAAAAATAAAAATGGGAATTTCAGGCTATTAACATTTGAATTTGCTACAAAACTTGTCATTGGACTGTAAACCCATCGTAACCTGTCTGGTGAAGTGAAGACTGAAATTATCTCAGAATTAGAGCTTGTGCTTTTTATTGGTTTTTTACTTTTTCATAGCTGGAAGGGCACAATGTCTTCTCCAATCTGAGCTCCAGTGAATATGAGCAAGTACTCGAGATCATCCGGAAAGCCATCATCGCCACAGACCTTGCCCTGTACTTTGGAAACAGAAAACAACTTGAAGAGCTGCATCAGACGGGAGCATTAAACCTTAAGAACCAAACACACAGGTAAAGCAGCAAACCAGATCCCTATGGCATTAGTCTAGAAAGAGAAACCTTACTTTTTTAAAGAGAATTATCTCTGAATGGTAATTTTCTTACCTATGTGATCTCTAAGAGCAGCAGTGTGTAAAATTCCACATATGGAACAGTGATTTCCATTACTTTATATTTGTGTTGACCCTTCCATGGCCGATGCCTTCTCTATCTTAACTTAGGGAAGTGCACTTTGCATTTGTCAATTGATCATGCTGTGTATTTGCACATTTCCTCTGGTTTATTTGTCTGTTGGTACAGTTTAATGACTGCCATCACACTGGCATGCAGGTTAACAAGCTCTATGCTTTTCTCTATGCTTTTTCGTATGGAATATGCATTATGAATATTCTTATGGAATAGGCATTATTAACAATGCAGGTGTTCTTAAGGGCCATCTTAATTTCTCCATTGGCTGAAAACAAATTAATTTAAATTACATTGCCTCCTTTCTTTATAAAACTTAGATTCACAAACATTAGATTTGTGATGTAAAATTGATTAAATAGGATTTTTTCAACGTGTACCTTATTCTAATAATGATTTTAATACTACTAACATTGTTCAATTACTCTGTGAACAGGTTTGTCAGCTTGTAAGACAGAGTTACACATTGGATTCCTTGTTGTATTCCCTACATTGTTTGCAACCAGAGTTCATTGACCATCCTCTGCACAATCACATACATAGAAAAGGGCACAGAATGCCTCCCTGTTAAAACACTCACATGCCCCTCTATAAACTTCTGCATATACAGTACAAGTCTATGAAAAGAAGGATGGCATATCTTATTGCTGCATTTCTTTGTTCTTTAAAGATTTGCCATGCATGGTCAATGAACTCTGATTGCAAACAATGTAGGGAATAGAACAAGGAATACAGTGTACAGCCTGTGCCATGACTTACCAAAGAATCAGAAACAAATCAGGAAGAAACAATAGGGAGAAAACTCACTATGTGTGTACATTGCTGCTGATTACACTGAGGAAGGGCAAATTAAAACTTCCCAGAGTGACCATTAACTCTTTACAAAACTTACAATTTAATGTTCTTTTATTCTCTTTTAGAGATAGAGTGATTGGCCTGATGATGACAGCTTGTGATCTGTGCTCTGTGACAAAGCTGTGGCCAGTTACCAGACTGACAGCCAACGATATATACGCGGAGTTCTGGGCTGAGGTGTGTGATTCTTTTATTTACTCTCCGTATAAACAGAAGCACCCAGGAAGGAAAAACTCAACTATGAGTATTTTTTTTCAATCAACATCTTGGTGTGCTTGTTTTAAAGAGAGTTCACTGGTGCATGGTGCATGCGTGTGTTTGTTACTTACTCAGAAGTTATTTAAAGAGCTGAATTAAGCTGCCTAGTTATCAGGCAGTCTTTTTTCTCTGTGTTCAAGATAACGTAGAAAATATATCCTAACATATAAGTGACCAAGCAACAGAACATAGAAGTCACTACTAACTGTAGTGTTTTTGTAGAAATGCAAAATATGAAACCAGCTGCCTTGAAAATTACTTATAAAGCTATACTGTGAGTACAGAAAATGCTAAAGTAAGTGTGAAAAACATTAAAGTTTTTTGAGCCTTCTCTGTGAGCCAGATGAGCAACAGTGTCTCAGAGAGAGCTGAATCTTCAACACATTGAAAGTTACACAACAGTTAATATGTACTGAGAATTGAAACAAGGAATTAAGCTATAGTAATGTCATCATGTTCATAAATAGATATGCAGTCTCTCACATGTCATATGCTGAAACATAAATATCCTAATTATTTAATTTTTAAACTGGAAGTGGCTGCTCCAGGAATAAGGAATAAATTGCATAGAGTGGAGTTATGCAACTTTAGGAGATACATTGTCTTCTCAGGACTATTGCACGTGTATATGATGAAGTGTTTTTTTTTCTCTGTTATATGCCCTGTGAAATCTTGCATTATTCAGTGGGTTTATTTCTGTTTTACACATGCATAAAATAGAAATCAGACCTGTCGTGTTGATGTAGCATGCATATGGTGTGGAGATTGTTACCCCGCCTGCTGTGTGTCATTATGAAATTCCAGATGTGTGCTTCTTGTGGGTGTATTTCGTATTCACATGTTCTTGTTCTCTTAATTATAAACAGCTCAGACTGCAACAAAAAATCGGAAAAATGTTGAGTGTATAAGCTCAAAGATCTAGTTCAGCACTCACTTTCTGAAATGCTTGCACTGGAAAGTGAGTGCTCTTGTGAGTGGCAGAATGGAGGTGTAATGCTGACGTGCCTCACTGATGACGTACTCAATTTTTTTGCTTACAAGTAAAAAGACTTCTCAGTGCAAATCTTGTGAGCTCAGTGGAGAGGGAGGGATAAAACTGATTTTCCATACTCAGAAATAGAAAAGATGGAATTTTGGACATAATTGTGCTTGTCCAGATGTTAATTTTTTGTAATCCAAGGATGAGTTCATAAAGGTAGATGTTGATATAGTGATATATGTTGATAATAAATTTTGACTAAGTGGGTACACTGTAAATTCATCTCTCTTACTCAGCTTTTCCTTGGATGGTGAGTTGTGTTCTACCAGTCATTGTATTATGGTGTTTTAAACAGATATTTTGAAAGAGGAGACTAACTGAGCAGATAGAGCAGAATAGAATGATTTCTTTGAGTTTAGTCTTCAAGTTGCTTTTATTATGGAGACCTACTTGGAAACAAGGAAAATGTATGTATGTTGACTTACAGCATCTGCTGTTTACACTATCACTTAGGTAAATGAGCTTCTCCTTGGGTATTTTTCTGAGATTGCCTCAGAGTGATACCACATGTTATTTTAGATTCTGGATTTTTAGATTGACATAGAATAGAAGATGGAAATTAATTCAGGTCTCAATTGTCTTGTTTTAGTTTTCCTAATCTCTCTCTCTCTCTCTCTCTCTACTTTTCTCTAGGGTGATGAAATGAAGAAAACAGGCATTCAGCCTATTGCTATGATGGACAGAGATAAGAAAGATGAAGTCCCTCAGGGTCAGGTATGAACTCTCTCAGCAAGATGATATTTGTTTATACATAAAACATGTATGGAAAAAAACATTTCATATATTAGTGAATATTGCAGTTGAAATTGGGTTATTCGGACTGCTGGATTCTATGTTCTGCATGCAACAATGTTACTTTTAAAGAAGCAGTGGAAAACTTGTTTTCAAATTTTTTCTTAAATGACAATGTGCTCTTTGCTGTCATCACTTCCTTTCTTTGTACTTGTAGCTCTAGCTAAGACCACAATTCTACAGTGTTACTGTATCTAATGTCCTTTTTTAGTTTTTGACAATTATAATCTCCTTTTTCCACTGAAATAAAATAGTCCCCCTTAAAAGTAGCAAACAAGAAGAAAAGAAAAAATCCAAAACAAATTGGAAGAAAATCAGACAGTGTGTGAAATAGTGTGGATGAACAGACATCCCAGCTGTATGTAACCTTGCCTTCTAACCAGCTGCTGTTTCTTTCTGTTGGTTGCACTGTAAGTGCTTCATCTCAGAGTGTTGGGTTCAGAGCTCAGAAAATATATCTTATTTTTTATTTAAAGTACACAGAGGACTTGGTTATATAGTGGTATGGGAGGAATCTTTGTGTTCATGAAGATAAGAATTGCTCTTCAATTTCTGAATAAGGGTCAAAGTTTGGACTATTAAAAAAGATATTATCAAATTCTTTGCTCATGTTACAATGCATAGTATTTTGTAAAAGACATTTAAGATTTCTGCCCAAAGGAAGGGATCATAGTCTGCTATTGTAGCTGCCATACAGATCTGGGATAAGTGAGTGATGTTATAAGGAAACTGAATGCAATCTGTCATCCTTGATAATATATAAGTAGCATTTTCTAAAAGTTTCTTCATGTCATGGCAATTCATCTGTGACATGGAAGCCTTCACAGGCCCCTAAGCCTGTATGAGTCAGATGTCATTCAAAATGTGCTCATTTGGTGTTCCCTAAATATGATTATGGTAAAAATATGTTATTGAACTGCATACATGAGAAGCAACTGCAAACCAGTCATTATCATACTGCACACCATTCACAAATGTGCAAAGCCCCCAGCATTTTAAGTACATTGAGCTATGCAATGCATACCCTGGAGGACATCACAACAATCCATTATCTGACCATATTTTGTGAATGCTGCACAGCCTTCCTTTTCCAAAAAATAAAATCATCACATGAATAATGTTTGCAGAAATGTCTGTAACATCTCCACCTACTTCCTGCTGCTACTGGCACCAAACAGGTAGACATATCCTGAACAAAAGAAATGAATCAATTGAATAATAAGAGGTTCTGTAGAAAACCCTACTTGAAGCAGCCATATCAGTCATAAAAGAAAAGCATGTAAGTAGCTTGTAATTACCAAAGATTTCACTGTTGCTGCTTATTTTAAAGTATTTGAATATTAAAAAGAGATGCAGAAGTGTGAGTAACTAATATAAATAGTAATTAAGTAAAGAGCTTTGAACTGTTAGTTGTTAACTTCAAGCGTTGTAATTTGGTGACAATTTAATGATTTTTTTTAAATTCTTGTTTTTCATAGATTGGGTTCTACAATGCTGTAGCCATCCCATGTTACACCACCCTTGCACAGATCTTTCCTCCAACTGGGCCACTACTCCGAGCATGCAGGTGAGTAAATGTGCACAGTTTATAGCTTGGTCAAGGAAAAAACAAGAATGCTTTGCAGGTTTGTCTGCAAATACAGATTTTTAATTTTAGAATTTGCATAAACATTAATGGGATACACATCTCACTCTAATCTATTCAGAAACCCAGAGGTCATAACTACTGTCAGGGATTCTCAACCTAACAGCTGATGGAATTGTGTTGAATGCCAAAAGCATTTAGAGAGAAACAGTTCAGTGTTTGTGCATCCCTGTCTGCACTGGTTCAGTGTCATTTCTCTCTGTGTCCTTTTTACTTCAATGTGGTTCCCACAACAAAACTTGGCTAACATTCTCTTTAATTAAAAAATGTGTATCTGGCATGTGGTTTTATTACATATCAGATAATTTCTATTATAAACCAGAAAAAGAAATTTCCAGAAATTATTCAGTGGTTGAGAGCATAGGAGTTGTATCACTGGGGTATGGGAGAAGCAAATGTAACCTTCTTCTGTAACGCAGTGGTTATGGAGCTTGGGTTGCTCTGGAAAAGAGACAAGAGTCCTTTACCTGTTGGCTGCTTCTCCACTTGAAATGATGGTGGATTGCTTTTAGGTAGTTCTGTGCAGTAATTATATCCCGAGCCTTAGCAATCTTTCCTGACAAAAATTTTGCTGAAACCAGAGCATGCTTCATGAAAATGTTCTCTTTTCATGTTAATCCATATTTCTGTAAACCCTCTGTTTTTTAATGAAATCCCAGCAATCTCTAGTCATATAAAGGTCTGTTTTTCCGTGCACTTACTAGTACTCTCTCATGTTTTTTGTTTTGTTTTGGTCCCTACATTCTATCTTACACTGAACTTTTTCTTTGTCCTCTATGGCACAGCTACCTCCTCTTGTGCATCTTGTGGAGTAAATTATTTCTGTTAAGTAACCGACAAATGCCTTGAGATTAATCTAGTAGTTAGTAAAACAATTTATTCACTCACAAACACTCTTTCATATAGCTGTGAGAAGAGTATGTAGGTCTGTCTGTCAGTGGTAGAGAGGACCACCTTATAAAAAACAGTGAGTATCTAGGAGCCATCAGTCAGCTGCCTCTAAGGTACCTCTGGGCACGGCTGTGCAGCCCTTATATATGGAAGGAATATTCAGGAGGCTTAGAGACTATACCTCTGTGGTTGTTACATTAAAGGGGCTACAGCTGGAATTTTGTTTAGTGTCTATGCTTTAAGAAGCGTAGATAAAAACATGAACAAACAAGAGAACATAAAGAGCTGAAGGAATGTTTTGAGACCTAAGTAGAGAGAGAATAAATAATGGATTTGGTTTATCCAAGAAAATCATAGAATCTCAAAATGGGGTTGGAAGATCCCTTGGAAGAGATCATCTAGTTCAGTCTCCCCTCTGTGGGAATGGACATCTTCTGCTAGAACAGGGCCCAGAGCTTCATCCAACCTGGCCTTGAACACTTCCAGGGATATGGCATCCACAGCTTCTCTGGGCAAGTTGTTCCAATGCCTCACCACCCTCACAGTATAGTCTTGGTCATAATCAAGTTTTTATTCCACTTAATGGCAACTGGGCCTTAGAGAATCTGGGTGGAGTGTTTAAGTCTGCACAGTATCTTTTACAGGAGCAACAATATGGGAAGACAAATATTTTTGATTTCTGGCGACTTGGATATCCCAATGAGGCTTTTTTGCAAAAATGGCCTGTTGTACTTGGTGGTTCATCTTTTAGAACTCAGATGAGGATATTTCAAGTTGAATTGTGGATATCAAACACCCACATAATCATGTGCTCTAGATAAAGATTTTCCCTAATTCTGAAGATCAAACATGAACATCTTTCAAGAGTTGATTTCTCTGTAGAAGGTGGGATATCTGATACAAAAGCAATCAGATTCCTAAAAGAGATTACATGATTTTTTTCTATTCCAGTAATTATATTTGTTATTTGTAATTTAAATTGTTATAATGATACTTCTGAAAGCTACACTGGCACAGTCTTCACACTGGATAGAGCTCTGGATGGACAGCTCCCTGTCTTGCCATTGTGTATTCTTTAATTTAGATTGTGCTAATGCAGAACTGAAATGTAGATGAGTAGATAAAGCCTCTGCTGGACTAAAGAGCTTCTTGGAAATCCACACCCTGGATAAAGTCTTCTGAGGAGCAGTTTGGTAGTTTTATCTTAGCCTTGAAATTATCCTCTACTTTTTCTTCCAAGAGAACAAAGAAGTTTGAGGGTTAAGACTCGGAGATGGAGAATAGGAAATCAGAGCTCAGGTACAACTTCAGGCACGCAGTTAGAAAAAATTGATGCTATTGCAAGGTCTGGAATACTCCAGAGTGTTTCAAGTGGCTGATTTTGCACTACGCTTTTGTTTTTCCTTTATTTTTAATGAGTAACTGTTATTTGGCATGATCAGAGGCATGCAGCCTCGTTCTTGTTTGGTGTTTCTTTAGTTGCTGACTGAACCAATTTTGATACACCTCTTCACCAGCAGTGCTCATTCTTGGAACACAGTATTTAAGCTGCTGTGCCCTTGAGTTCTTCGAAACTCAGACACCAGCTGCAAATAATAGCAGCAAAAGCAGCCAAGGCAGCATGTCAGCATCGAGGCTTTTATTTTTAGAACCTCTGGACTTTTATTCCAGCCGTTCGGAGGCAGGGCTTCATTGGAAACTCAAAGGCAAATGAACTGTATTATCTATACCTTGCAAAAAAATAAAATAAAAAATCCAACTCTGATTTCCCTAAAGTAAGGTAGCAGCTAACAGTCTAGAAGGTTTTCTTGTCTAGTAATTTATTCCACTTTTTTAAATGCTTTCTTGTCATCCTGTGTAAATCAAAACTATTAGCCCACCTGCATTGCAGTGTTGAGAATAAGTCCTAGGTAAGTTTTGTAGCCCATGTACTGAGTAGGCCTCCCAAAGTATAAATATATGTTAGTGTATTTATTTGGAGGATGAAGTGATATATTTTTTTTCCTTTATTTCAGACTAAATAATTTAAAACTATTTTCCCTATGCAATTGTGTCTCTCAATTCTTGCTGAAATTAGTATAATTAAAAAATATTTTGGCTGCAATTCTCATTGCTTTCTCAGGTCCAGGAAGGGGACAGAAATAGTGATTCTTCATTTTGTCTGATCCTTAGAGCCTTGATAGTATTAGATGAGGTTCAATGCCTTATTAATGGCTGACTGCATAACTTCCAGTTGGCCTGAAGCACTGGCAGAGCATTTTCCTTCAGAAAATATAGATGTTACCCTAGAGAGCACCAGCTTTTTTTGGTAGCCTTCATCAGATCCTGCCTTCCACCACCCCTAGAAAATGCAGCATTTTCTCTTCTTACCTGTATGTTGTGCTTTCAGATCAATATTTACTGGTTTAGCAAATGTTTTGGCAAGGCTGTGACATAAAAATCAGAGAAGCTCTGCGACGTAAATGCCGATGTATTATCATGGTATGACATGCCATGGGAGACATTTTAGTACTGTTGCCATCCTGTTTGTTTGCTGAAGGCATCTGAGAGCTGCTGCATTAGTAATGAGGGATCTGACAGTATGAAGAGGAAGCAGTTGGGTTTGTTCTCTTTCTCTCTGTGTTTGAAGACTCAATGCTGAGGTTTGGCCATCGGTTGCAAGGCCTGTCATCAACATAGGCTTCCCAGTCACTAGAGTGGTACAGATGTAGAGCAAGTAAAACTATGGCTTTGTACTCCCTTTAGATCATTAGAACATTACCAGATTAATTTCTCATCATTTTATGGCCTATGAACCGAATTTTGAACCTAAGGATTGGCCAGGTTGTGAGGCACTAAAAGATATCTATATCTCAAGGAAGGGGTATCCTTCAAATGCAGTGGACTGATAATATGATTAACACGATAGTAATTGAAAATTGATACCATGATCTTGGCATGCAACATTTTATAGTGGCAGGCAGCCCTTTTGCAGGAGTTTCAGTAATCTTAATCTGCTCCTGTGTTCTAGAGTGCTGTTTCAGAGTCTCTGCACACATGTATCTCTTGGATCACAGCTTGGCTGTCCTGCAGCCATGAGGGCTCTGCATTTGTCATGGTAGCCTCCAGCTTCAGGGCTTGCCTTGGGGAAGGAAGGTGTACTGTAGGCTAGGATAGAGTTAATGTGGATATGAGTCAGACAGAATTACAAAATGGGATAACTAAAGTTGAAGGCTGAAATACTGTATAGATGATAAAAGCTTGATGACATACAGGTACTTGTATAAAAATACTTATATAAATGTAAATCTAAAAGTATAGTGCAGCAGACATTATTGTGAGGAGGAAATAAATCCCAGCAAACCTATGAACGATGTCTTACCTTTGACTTTTTTGCATCTCCAGGGACAATCTCAACCAATGGGAGAAAGTAACGAGAGGTGAGGAAGCCTCTATATGGATTTCTTCTCAATCCCTTGCTCCTGGGACCTCAGATTCTCTTCCTGTGAAGATTGATGACTGAACAGCAGCAACAGATTGCTTTAATCTGAGAAGCACCCCTCCTTGTTTTGGGGATTGTTTTTTTTTTGTTTGTTTTGTTTCATTTTTATTTGAAAAAGAAAAAGAAAATTAAGGAAAAAGGAAAGCAACAAAACGCTAAGAAGTAGACCTGCCTAGGAAGGTAACATCCATGGAGTTACCTCAGCTAAATGACTCTGGCAGCCAATCTCCTGACCTACACCAGTGACACAACGTAAACAGAGGGGAAAGTGACAACCCAGATGTTTTGGAGTCAGCTATCAAACAAGAACTTACAACTTGTGAATATAAAAGACTGGCCTTATCTCATGGGCTACATTGCTGAGGCCTTAATTTAAAACTGATGGGGTGGGGGGGAATCTCATGGGGTACTTCTAAATTGTATCTTTCTAGTAAGGGTTTCAATGGTACTTTTATTATTCCGTACTGTGGCTGGCTTTAACACCAGTGTCACTTGGGAGTTCTTGGCTATAAATAGAACAATATACCCATTGCTATTGTGAATGTTTATGTGTGATCTACTTGTAATCAGTTTGAACTCCAGCAGAATCCTTGGAGACTATAATTTATGCTTAGGTTACAGTGAATTCTCTTGCTGCAAACTAAAGGAAAACCAACATTCAGGTTAAAGTTTTAAATTACTTCATTAAGTATCATGACACCAATTGTCTGTTTCTCACAAGGGAAATGTTGATTGAACTAGTGATGGTGCTTTGTTCTTTCGGATGTTTTATAAACCTAGGCAACTCCTCCCTTAAAACACTGGAAGTACTGGTAAATTATCTCTGATATGAGAGGGAGTTTCAGGTTGGAGTTTTTGTATCCATAGTGACAGAAATATTGGATTAAAATTTAAATGTGACAGCAAAGATTTCCTTGCCTAGCTCACAATTAAGTAAAGTCATCATTTTTATTTCTACCTACTGAGCTGTATTTTAAAAGGTAATGGAGACATACCTGAAGTATGCTATCTGCTGGGAAGAAAATCCTTGTCAGAAAAGTCAGGTCTGATAAGAGGGATTGTGGTACCATCACAATAAATCAAAAATGTGTTTGTATTGACTAGCTTTTGTGTTGCACAGTAACACTGCATGTCTTCTACTGCTTTCCCCCCCCCATCCCAAGATGAGTGAAATTAGGAAACTTCTCCATTTGTCTGTTTGTTTTTTCCCCTAGTTAGCAAAGTTTCCAGGTTTAGAAATGCCTTTCTTAGTGAAAGAATAGCTGTCTGAAGAAAAGTACACTAAATGGTGTGTTTACAGTTCTGTGCTGACTTAGGCCTCAGCCTTACAAACTTATGCACAGACTTACATGTAATGCCACTCTTAAATTTAGTGCAATTGTACAGAATAGGTTTCACTACACTTAATTTGCCTTTTCCTTCTTCTTAAAAATGATGAGAAAAGCAAATCTTCATAGTGATGCACACAGTAGGTGAAAACACAAGTCTTTGCATACCTTCCCCATACAGCCTATACTGCATTATGTGTTTTTTCACAGATAATGCACTCTTGTGGAGGTCCCATGATAACGTGGCCATTGTGTAACTGCAACGAGTAACAGTAGTGACCTAAAGACACGACACAGGTTCTCTTTTTCCATCCCCTGTCCTTTGGGCTCTATTGCTGTAATAGGCATGCCAGCTTCTGGGTTTCATGTGAACAACTTGGCCTCTTGAGTTTTGCCTTCTGTTATGGTCGAGCACATGCCGGTGTCTGTTTATGTGTGCAGTACGTGATCCGTATCGCATAATGTATAGATGCACCTAAGCCTTTGCTGTACATAGAGATCCCACAGGCTGAGAATTCAATAGGAACTTATTTGTATGATGCATGTTACCTAGCAACAGCCCATCTTTCTGTTGTTTTTTTTTTTTGTTAGTTTGCCTTACCAATTCTAAGTGCAGAAATTCTTTGGTAATCACAGCAAACTGGTTTGGAATTGAAAACGAGCAAAAACAAAAAATAGAGAAACATGGCAGGAAACAATGTAGAATGTTTAGTATCATGTTTAACTCTCAAAGTAGAATGAATGTGTGTCATGCTGTGTCCTCTACTTTCTTCCTTAGCCATTGTGTTTCAACTAAATAATGTAGATACAACCTTTCATCCAGTAAGTACTTGAGACAGAATCCATGGTTCCTAATTTACATGGAAATTATCTAAATCTATGGTGACTACAAAAATGTTCTTTGAAATTCAGATAGCCCAACAACTGGATGGAAAGTTTTCCGTCGAGAGTTAAGTATGTTTGCTTAAGCATATTTTTATTAAATATATTTGCTGTTATTTTCCTTTTTTTTCCCTTTCCATTTAAAAATGCTGGTCTTAAAAGCATTGCAGAAGTATTCCTTATCACACTCTGTGTGTATGGAAAACTTTTTATTCATCTTTTACTCACTGACAGTAAAGATAACTTCATCAGTTCTGTTTCGTACCATTAAAAATGTTTGGCAGTATCACACACTACGTTATGTTTTGAAGTTTTTAAGTACTGATAGAGGGCATGTTTCCCTGGCAAATCTTTCAAATTGGCAAGAAGTTTTTCTATTAATGTCTCAAGTGAATCAGCTACTGTTTCTAATACAGAGCTATCCAATCCATTTAAAATATATGTTTGCTGTAGTATAATGTCTATTAGAATTTTAAAAAACTGGCTCCAGTAGCTGTGGTTTGGTTTAATTTCCTGGTGTGTAAAAGGAGAAAGGTCATGAGCTGTTTTTTTTAAGCAAATGTAGTCTTGCTTAGCATTTAGAGTACAGACAGATTCGTATGTGTAAATATTTTGTAGAAAAAAGACTTGTTCCTGCACTTCCAAAGTCAAACCCACCAAAAGTTAGAACTTTGGAGCTGCATTTGAATTTCATGTCAAAGGCGTGTTCAGATTTAATTGTTCAATAATCTGGACTCAGAACTGATTAAGACATCTAGGTTTGTAAGACATCTGACTCATTAAGTTAAATTGTCAAAAGTCATTCCTTCTTGCATTTTTATCCATCTAAAACTGATTTTGCCCAAAAGAATGTTTAAAGAGTTTAACAGCTCTTTCCTTTCTTAGAAGTGTGAGATTTTATATTCCTAGAATTACATTTTTCTTGATAATAATAACAACTGGTTTTCCTTCCTATGTCTAGTAAAGGTAAAAGCACTGTTTGAAATTGTAACTAAGCATTTCTAATGTACTATGAAATGGTGCCTGAAAGTTATGCAACTAAGTGAGAAAAATAGTTGACATAGCATGATACTCATCTGAGATGTTGCATATTTTATTACAGCATGACAAACTCCATTGTTACAATTAATCTATGAATTTTGCATGGTTCTGCAACATTCTACTGCAGTGGTTCAACTCATGGAAGTAATTTTTTCTCTATAAGTGACCATTAGAGAAATGAAGTAGGGTTTTTTTAACTGGAGTATATGATCAAGCATATTAACTTGGAGGGATATGCAGAGTGGAATTTATCTTTTTATGTGGCACAGATTTCTTTCCTGTGTTTAAACTTAAAACAGTGTGATCAGTTTGCTGTGACTGCACTTAGAGCATTTAGTGTTAAAATGGTAGGAGTAGCAAAAAGCATTAGTAATGCTAAAATACAGAGATTTTTAGATGCTCAAATCAATCATGACCCTCTTGAAATAATGCATTTGCCTCAAACACTGTGATATTGGACCAGTTCTGTGAAGTGGAACAATTAAGTTATTAATTCTAAACACAGAAAAGGCTTTCTGCACACTACTACAAGGAAGTTCATGTTCAAACTTTAGGTTATATATCCCAATCTAGCAAAGGCACATCATAACTTTTGTTTGCTTTCTGACCAAAAACTGTGCTCGATTGTAATACGGGTGTATACTCTGTCAAATAAACCTAAAATAATGGACTGCTTTCTAGGGTAGATCAAACTGATTTGTAGAGTAGTTTCATAAATATTCCAAATTCAGGTTGGGCT
>VZTB01013919.1:30728-74701 GCA_013397245.1 Thryothorus ludovicianus | reverse complement strand
GATGGAGACAACAGGGAAAAAATGAGTGGAGAGACAATAGATTAAGTGGAAATAAATCCTTCACACTATGAGACTGTGATGCCNTAAAAAAAACAGCGATTCCAGAGGAGCTTTAGTTCGGATGGCACCGGAAAGGTGAGCCCGGGGAGGGGAGCAGTGTGGAATAACTTACCTGGAAACAAATCAAACACACAGACACGGGCAAGGAGGAGGAGGAGCTGAGGGAAACATGAATTTCCATTAGTTGTCCCGTGGTTAAAGGAGTTTTGAGAAGGAATTAGTGATTGATGGAGACAACAGGGAAAAAATAAGGAGTGGAGAGACAATAGATTAAGGGGAAATAAATCCTTCACGCTATGAGACTGTGATGCTTTGGTAACATTAGCTCCAAGGCAATGTAAATTAATTAATATTAATTGTCAGATGGGTTATGGTATGCTATGGGGTGTGGAGTATGAAAACAGGGGAAGTAAAAGGAGGGAAAGGGAAAAAAAGGTGGAAAAGGAAAGCTGTCTGCTGCCAGAGCAGGATTTGCATCCCCTGTGATACAGCCAGAGTTAAATGAAGAGAGGTTAATCCACTTCAGAGAGCTGAACAATTTCAAGATAAGGGGTTCTGCTGGGCAGAAGGCACCTCTGTAGCACAGCTCTCACATCTTCCCAGATCAGCTGTGATCCCCTCTTGGATATCCAGGAAACCTCACTGTAATCACAGCATTGAACACTCTCCAGATTTTTTTTTATTCCCCTATGTGCCAAAATGCATGAGGACTTGTCTGGGCTTAGCTACAGGGATCTACAGTTTTGGGGCCTCCAGGCTAAAGTTTTTCCTTCTCAGAGTAAACAAAACAAAACAAAAAAGCTTTTCCCTTTGAAATCTGTGTGTCCCCAGGCCAGCTGCTGAGACTTTGTGTCTCCAGTCCTCCCTCACTTCATTAACTCTCTGCACAATCAAGATCCTGCTGAATTGTGACTGCAGTGGCAGATTACAGTCCTCCATAATTAACAGGCACAGATAGAGCAGAATCCAGCCTGACCTTTAGCCACAGAGCTCTGCTCTGCTCTGCTGACCTCTGTCCCAGCCTTCAGACATGGAACAGCATCCACCAGGGCTGAGCTCTGAAATCAAACCCTGGCTGGAAATCCCGTTTGCTGCACATACTTGAGAGATGGATTCCGTGGATTTCCCAGTCTCCAAGGGCAGGTTTCCACCTTCTGTGCATGCCTTGAGGAGCTGCTGGGCTGCCCTGAGCAGCACAATGAGCCTGCACCACGCAGTGACACCCAGGAAATGCAATGCAAGATCAGCAATCTCACTGTTCTGCTGCCCATAAATTCATCCCTGCCTTCCTCTCCTTTGGTTATGATTTTCCCTTCCTGTCCTAAAGGTCCCATAATATTGTATTCATCTGGAATTTCTGTCTCAAGACTGAGTTGGCCAATGCAGCTGGGAACAGCAAGAGGGGGCAGAGCAGCCAGTGCCTGGCTCCAGGCAGAGCTGGCTCCTCCACTGGCCATGTTCCTCCAAAATAAAGGGCTCCAGTGCCCAGCTGGGATCCCACAGAGCTCAGGGACAGGCTTCTCCTGTGGCTGCACCATCCCTGGAAGTGCCCAAGGCCAGGCTGGATGGGGCTTGGAGCATCCTGGGACAGTGGAAGTTGTCCCTGTCCTTGGCAGGGTGGGCAGTGGATGATGTTCAAGGTTCTTTCCAAGCCAAACCATTCTGGGATTTTCTGACTTTGGGAACCAAGGATTTACTCAAGTTTCTCCCTTGTTGCACAGATAAAAAGGACACACTTAGGAAACTGGGATTTCGTGGAGCTATTTGGAATAACATGGTCCTTTGTAGAGAGCCTTGAACTGTTATGGCAAATCACCAGGACATCACATGGAATTAAAAACCGAAGCCGATCTTTTTTTTTTAACAAAGAAAAAACCTAAACCAACTCCTACCTTATCTGAGTGATAAAGCACTGCAACATTAAATCCAAGCGTAAACAAAACTGACAAAGCCATCCTGAATTTCTTTACACATTTAATAAATGAGATGCAGGATTTTCAGTCTGTCCCAAGGATAAAACACAGATGGAGCAAACCCCTTGAACTCAGCTGTGTTTGGAGAGCACTCCCTGCCAGCAGCTCTGGTACCTGGAAGGACAGCAGGGCTGATGCTGGGTGCCCCGGGCCCATCACATCCCTCTCTTCTCCTGTTTTCCCTGCCCAGTTTGTCCTGCTGCTCCACGGGCAATATAATTTTGGAAAGCAGCTCCTTTTCTCCAGCGAGGCAGGGGAGGAAGCTCTGCTTTAGTGCTGATTAAGCTCCGTGCAGCTCTTTATGGGGAAGCTGCACAGAGCTGTCACGGGGCCAGGGGTGAAAGAGCCAAGAGGAGCTCAGGGAAGAGCAAACAAAGAAATCCACCCCTGCAAGGATCCGGGACCTTAACAGCAACAACAGCAACCCTGAAATTCTTCAGCAGTTAAAACACCACCCCCCAAACCTCACACGTTCTTCTCCTGCAGCACAGAGCCTCGGTCAGGCAAACACTGAGCTCTCCACCAGCACCCCAAACCCTGACCCTACAGCATCCCAGGAATGTGGGGCTCAGGGTGGAAATCCTGCAGTGTCCAAAGGAGAAGGTGGGGAAGGGTTTGGAGGGGCCAAAAGAGGAACATCTGAGGGGTTTGCTCAGCTGGGGGAGACTGAGGGGATCTGCAGCTCCACTCTGGGACAGGGACAGCACCCAGGGAACAGCTGGAGCTGGGTCAGGGCAGGGTTAGGTTGGATTTAGGGAAAGGTTCTTCCTTTCCAGAGGGTGCTGGCACTGCCCAGGCTCCCCAGGGAATGGGCTCTGAGGCTGCAGAGCCCCAGGAGTTTGGACAACACTCCCAGGGATGTCCAGGGTGGAATTCTTGGGGTGTTTGTACAATGACAGGAGCTGGACTCAACGATCCTTGTGGTCACTTCCAATTTGGGATTTTCTGTGATTCCCAGCTTTACCCCACAGAAAATTACCCATCAACATTTTCCTCTTCCAGCCTTCCCTCAGGAAGAGGAAAAAGCCCCACGAGCTGAGCATTCTTCTGTTTTAGTACTACATCCTTCATAAAGCCCAAACAAATAAACAAACAATCTTCAGGATGTCTGCACAGCCCTAAATCTCTACAGGGGAAGAAACATCATTTTAGGCTTTCCCACAAATTTCAGTACCGAGGAGTGAAGATTTTCCAGCAAGATCCTTATATCAAACAGGACATTGCTGACAATATGTCAGGAAGGTGTCTTGTGCTAAAATCCCTTTAAATCCAACAAATAACCCATTAAAAATGTAGAGGGGTTTGGTGTTTTTTTATTCCAGACTAGACATTGAGAATAAGGGCTTTGATCTGTTGCCTCAAATTTCACTGTCTCTCTGAAAACAAAAGAAAGAAAAAAAGCCACGGATTTTTACATGTCTCACAAGAGGACAGCATTCAACTCAGACTAGGAATTATGAAGTCGTATATTTTTAATATTCCTGTCTAGCCCTCTGCAAACCACAGAACAATGCAACATCCATCATCATAAAAGCTGGGGCAGTAAATTAGGAACACAGCATATTTGGGGGCATTTTTAAAGAAAAATAAATATTCCTAATGGGAAACTTGAGAGAAATCATTAAAAATTACTGTGGTATCCATCACAGGAGAATGAAATCAATTAGGTCTTAATCTCCTGTTATTTATGAAGGGAAGAATGAAACAGAGCTTTTTTATTACAGGCATTTTCTGTTCGGTTCTGTTGCACAACTCGGAGCCCCAAACACAGCAAAACCTCTCAAAAGTAAAACAAATAGGAGTCAAATGTTGCTTTTGTAACAGCAGCTAATGGTGTTAGATAGAGCAGGCAGCCCATAATTATCCATTTCACTCAGTTTAACTTTGCCCATTTCATAATTTAGATCAATGAGCCTTCAAAGTTGTGTTTTCACCTAATGACAAACACCAAAATTAGGGCTGTGCTCCCAGCAGTCCAGATTTGGGACCACTCAGTGGGGATTTGTTACCAATTCCTCTGTGGAACATCACTCACAGAGAGCTCCTGTGGGTGTGATATCCAAGCTCTGGGTTATGCCCCAAAAACTGGAAATCCACAACACAATCTGCCCCTGGTGTCACAGCAGGGCTGGGCAGGACGGGGCTGGCACCAGGGGCTGTGGGGAGCCGGAGGTGGCACCTGGGGACCTGGTTTGGGGGTGGGCTCAGAGATTTGGGGGTCTTAGAGGGCTCTTCCAACCCAAAGAATTCCAGGAACAGGGGCTTGGAGCCCCTCTGCTCTGGCTGGGAGAGCTGGGGGTGTTCACCTGGAGAAGAGGAGGATCCAGGGAAAGCTTAAAACCCTTTTGAGGCCTGAAAGGGCTCCAGGAGAGCTGGGGAGGGACTGGGGACAAGGGATGGAGGGACAGGACACAGGGAATGGCTTCCAGTGCCAGAGGACAGGGCTGGATGGGATATTGGGCAGGGATTGTTCCCTGTGAGGGTGAGGAAGGGCTGGGATGGGATTCCCAGAGCAGCTGTGGCTGCCCCTGGATCCCTGGCAGTGTCCCAGGCCAGGCTGGACAGGGTTTAGAGCAGCCTGGGACAGTGGGAGGTGTCCCTGCCATGGCAGGGGTGGCACTGGGTGAGTTTCAGATCCTCCCACCCCACTCTGTGACTCTGGGATTGTCCAAAACCAGCTGCATGTGCAGCCAGCCTGAGATTGCACCAGAGCATTTCCCTTTTCTCATCATTTCTCCCCCAAATCATGGCAAAATCTCTCTCCAGCACATTCCCCTGCCTCCTTCCACAGTGACACAATTTCAGAGGATAACCCAGCTACAAAACCAGACTTCTGTCCTCAACAGGGTTTTTGTTTGACTCCCAGGCCACAGTTATATATCACAATAAATTAAATGACTGCTGAGGGACCTTCCTTCCAGACACCATTATCAGACAATCAGAAAATTATCCCACATTCAGACTGGACACAATTCCCCTGACCACCCTTCCATAAAGATTTTTATTAATTTTCCCCACATCATGGATACAGAGTGCTCACTTTAGGGCACAAAAAAAGTTCTGGAAAAGCACAGAAACATGAAACAGGAATGGATGTCTCCCCATTCAAGCACAGCTGCAAGAGCCCATTAGATGGTGAAATAGCAGATGGCCCAAGCAAGAAGTTGAAGATAAAGTGGTTTCCAAAAAGTTTTTTGCTATTTGATACCAATTTCTCAAGTAAGTTGTTTAAATAACTCCAGAACCACGGAGCAGCCTCTCTGTGATAGGTGTTTGTACCCTACAATTATATATTAAATAAAGTCTAGTCGTGGTAAGATACTGCAGAAAATAAAAGTGTTTTAAACAGCGAGGCTAAAAATATATCCTGTGACCATTTTTTTAAATATCCACCAAATTTCTGCAATTAAGAGCTCTTTTACATATTTCCATCTATGCAACAACATCCTCAAGCAGTTCTCCTATTTTATGCCATTTTGTATAACTCTGCGTACTGGGAGAAAATTGGTGCAGTTTCTTCTCCCTTTTTTTTTTTAATTTTTACTTTTTAATCACCCTGCAGCTGCTAGGGAGATGATACACCTCATTATCTTATTCTGTGGGTCATCTCAAATGAGTATTAAGTAATTCTACCTCCCACAGCTTTGGTACTGAGCCAAGAAGAACTCGGGGAAGTAAAATTCCTGACCTGAAATAAAAGAGAGGATGCTTTATATTCTCAACATATAAAAGATGTTTTATACACAACCATGGAATGGTTTGGGTTGGGAGGGACCTTAAATCCCACCCAGTGTCACCCCTGCCATGGCAGGGACACCTCCCACTGTCCCAGGGTGCCCCAGCCTGGCCTGGGACACTGCCAGGGATCCAGGGGCAGCCACAGCTGCTCTGGGCACCCTGTGCCAGCCCTGCCCACCCTCCCAGGGAGGAATTCTTTCCTAATATACGTGACGAGCTTATTTTTGTCACAACTAGACTGAAATTGCAGGAGATAAAACCATAACCTCCCCAGATACCTCCAGCTGGGAGACAAATTCCCCTCACAGAGCCCAGCACTGGCTCGTCCTCCACGGGCAGAGTGGCACCACACAACGAGCAGCACAGGCTCCTCTCTCTGCCAAGGACTCTGGGCAATGATTTTTGTGATTTTGGGGTAAACAGACACATATTTAAACCAAATTTTAACAAATATTTCCATCCACGCACTGAGCTCCTCTACCAGTAGTAAATCTGATGCATTTTCTGTAGCTTCTTTCATTCTGATCTGGTTTCATGCTCAGGTAAATTTGCATTTCTGTTGAAATAAATGCCCTTTTATTCAAGGGGCTGCAGATGGAGAATGCTCCCAGCTGGGGTTGGGACTTCTCCAACCCCCATTTCCTGGTGCTGACCTGTGGCCAGGACAGGGGGATCCCACAGGATCCCAAACCAGCAATGACAGGCTGGAGTCACAGTGCCTGGAGAAATGTGACCCTGTGGGACACCCCTGCATCCTGCAGGGCTCCAGCAGGGACAAGGGGACACTCAGTGCTGCTGGGGAGACAATCACCCAGCCCCAGAGCACACAGGCTCCTCTGTCCCTGCAGCCAGAGGGGCAAACACCCCTGCAGACGAGGCAAGCTGTGATCCCAGCCCTCTGCAAGGGCTGTATCAGGGAATGGTTTCCTCTGGAGAGGCCTGCCAGGAGCTTTATCCCTGCTTTTGTGTCTTGTTTTCCTTGTAAATCAGCTCCCTCCCAGAAAACATTTGCACCAACGTGGCCAGTCCCAGATATCCAACAGCAAAACCCCTCCAAAGTCTTCCCCAGACATTCTCCTCCTCCTCTGAGCAGCTGAGTAAACTCCAAGATGCAACTCAGGACTTGCATACGCATACACAGGAAAATATTTGGGTTTCAATAAATCCCCAGAAGGCTGGAACCCTCAGCCCTTTATTTTGCAATGATTTGCAGCCCCCAATGAGGTTTTTTCTGCCTGAGGGGATTGATGGTGCCAGCAAACAAACAAACACCACGTCCTGCACACCTCCAGAGCCGTGCCCTCCCCACCTGGGCTTCGTTTCCACTCCTGCAGGATCCCAGCCCTGTGGGGAGGACAAAGCCACACAGGTTCTGTGCCTGAAAGTCCCCAGACCATCCCAAATCTCCCACAAACCAGCATTACAATAAATCCTGGTGTGCCCCTGCCAAAGGCACGGCACCAACACCCAGAGGAGCTGAACTCAAGCTGCAAATTTCTCCAACAAGAAGGAAAATTCCAGCTTGACAAGGGTGTGTGACCTCCAATTTTCCTGTTATCTGCTGGCAAAAGGGCTCTTTGAAGGGCCTGCAAGCCCAAAGGGAGATCCCACCACGTTTTCCCTAACTCTGAACTTCCTTAAGCTGATGCCCGTTTGTCCAGGGCTATTCCTGGGAGGCTCCTGTTTTCCTGAAGGGACATTTTCCTGCACAGTCCATTTTCTGCCACAATGATTGGATTGTAGAGCTGAAATGAATGTCAGAATTGTTTGCTGGATACATTAGCAGATAACTTTTTTCCTCAAGCCCAGAAAGAGAAATTAGGTTTGCAGCAGAGATAATTTTTGGTTTTCTGAAGCACAGGCTTTTTTACCATGTAAAACATTCCCAGACAGTGATTTGCATCATGCATTTTCCTCACTAGCTTATTTGTACAAAGGAAATTCCACCTCAGACTGCCACAGATCCGCCCTGCAGGTTTTAAAAATCATGTTTAGAGAAAATAAAAACATTTGGAAATAACCCTTTTACAAACCCAGAAGATTTTTTTTTTTTTTTTATGACTGATGCACTTGGCTTCATGCTGTGAGCCAGAGGAGCTGCTCCTGAGCCAGGGGAGGATGCAGCAGGTGAAAGTTGTACCCTGACCTCAAGGAGGGAGAGGAAACCAGGTCAGTGGAGGTGTCATTCCCTGGTCAGGGCATCCATGATGATGCCAAGGGGTAAAACCCTGTGCTGCTCTTCCTAGGAAATGCTCACATCATCCATTTCCTCACGAGGATCACCTGGTGCCATGATTCCCAAGGAGGATCAGCTCCTCTGCCTGATATTCCCAGCCAGGGAGTAGAAACATGTCAAATGCACAGATTTATTTACATATATTTACATATGGGCGTGGAGCAGGGACACACCATGGCCAGTAGATGAAATTCTCCATTGAATTCCTGTGTACTCTGCAGGATAAAGGCCTGATTTCCATGGAAAACTCTCATTCCCAGTGAGGAAGATCCTGTCCTTTCCTCTCTGCCAGAGAAGGGAAAAGTTTTGGGGACATCCCAGGGGACATCCCTGACCTGGGAGGTGATTACTTTCCTGTGCCCTCCATGGATACCAAACTCCAAATGTTTTCCCTCCATGCCAAAATATCTTGCTGTGGCTTTAGGGTGAGACTCCAGGCAGGCCTAAGGGTATCCATGAAAGAAGGTGAAATGTAAATAATATTCCTCTATTTCACAGGTGTGCAGGAAATAATGCACAAGGGACAAGGTGTGAAGATACAGACCTGAAGGACCTAAGCTGCATTTTCAAAATCAGAGTGAGGACCCAAAAGGGAGAAATATTCAGTTTCTGCTGAAATAAAAGAGAATCTGGGCACTGCTTCTATAGGAAATGTCTCTGGTCACAGTGAGCTGGAACTGGATGCGAGCTTGAAAGAGAATTCTTCTTGGTGTCCCTTTTTTGAGCTCTATTTGGAGTCACCTGTGGCCCAGCCTTGGCTTTGGTTTCCAGCACAGAATGACTTCCTTGGTTAAAAAGATGATTTTGAGGGAAAATCTCTGTCAGGTCCTTCCTCACTGCCTTACCTCCCACATCCTGTCCCAGTGGGTTGAGCTGTGGGTGAGTTTTTGGGGATACCTCTCTGGAATGCAATGTATCAGTTCAACAGATCTCCGTGTTCTCTGTGAGCAAAAATTAACATCACTATTCCTGCATTAACTGGGAAGCTGAAACACAAAGAGGCAAAATAATCCAACAGAAACAGAGCACAAAATATCCCCAGGTCCCTGTGTCCAGCTCAGGTCACCCAGCTGGAGGTTGTCCCAGTGGCTCACAAACATCCCTCTTCCAAAAAATCCTGACCTTACATCTCAGGCTGGATTAGGAAAACAAAGCAGAACCGTCAAAGGCCAAATTCCAGCCTCATCCAAACCCCAACTCCAACTCTGTGCAGCAAAATTTAACACTTGCAGGGATTTTTAGGGGCAGGGCTGCTTTCCCAGGGGATTTGTGGGCACGACTTCTCAGGCAGTTTCAATAATTGTGTTATATTTAACAGCCCCAAATAAAAACACAGTGCTTGGATCAATATTATCCTCATACTTTATTCCATAAATCAAAGGCCAAATCCCAGCCTCATTCAAACTCTAACTCTGTGCAGCAAAATTGAACCCTTGCAGTGATTTTTAGGGGCAGTGTTCTTTTCTCGTGGGTACAAAGTCACGGCTCCTCAGGCAGTTTCAATAATTGTGTTATATTTAACAGCCCCAAATAAAAACACAGCGCTTGGATCAATATTATCCTCATACTTTATTCCATAAATCAAAGGCCAAATCCCAGCCTCATTCAAACTCTAACTCTGTGCAGCAAAATTGAACCCTTGCAGTGATTTTTAGGGGCAGTGTTCTTTTCTCGTGGGTACAAAGTCACGGCTCCTCAGGCAGTTTCAATAATTGTGTTATATTTAACAGCCCCAAATAAAAACACAGCGCTTGGATCAATATTATCCTCATACTTTATTCCATAAATAAACTCCATTGCTTTGTGAGCTGCTTGTTTTTACTTCCAACATGTACAAATAAAGATTTAAATATTTTTTTTTCGGAGGAAACATGACAGCTGGTTTGAGTTCTGCAAGTTTTGATGCAAACATCCTTCTTGGCACCACTCCTTCATCTGCCATTTCTAGAAATACTTTGTGCTCAGAGAAGTGGAGTAAAACGTAGGTTACAGTGAAAAACGTGAAAAAGTGTTATAAACAAATATTTAAATATTGTTTTTTTAATGGGAGAGCTTGCTAGGTAGCTTCAGTCTATGAACAGGAACGGAGTTCTTCAGAAAGCTGAAATACTGGTCCCTTTTGGAATGTTAAGTATTAATGTGAAACTGCTGTTGCTCTGATGATGTGGTAATGCTATTTCAACTGGTTCCTAAACATAACAAATAACAGTTTTCTTCAAGGATTTAACTCACAGGAAATCAATTAATAAAATACTTCAGAGAAATAAGTTTTCCACATCTTATAAACACCAGGCTATTGCTACAGAGAAGTGTAGTTTTTTTTTTAAAAAAAAGATTAAGATAAATAATACCCCTGTAATTCAGTATTTGCATTAAAAATTCTTAAAATTATTTCCTCTGGGTAAACTGACCAAAAGGTGATGCTCTGGAACAGCTGTGCTCCCTTTTAGGCTGTTTTTGATTACATGAAAGTTGCCTTAAAATTTCAATTGAAACAGAAATGATCTCTCTTCATACAAAGAGCCAACGATAAGAAAAATACCTCCAGGTAATTGAGATAACAGTTAATTTTATGGCTTATCTAGCAGTCAAAGGCTTTCAAGATGCAATTAGGGTGATGGGCAAGAGGTTCCTTTGTCACTCGGTGTTTCTGTGAAGGAGCTGGTCCAGTAATTGCTAAAAAAATAAAAAAAAATGCAAAATTGCTTTAAAATACTGTTAAAATCCAGGAAATCTTTAATGACACAAGAGGTGAGGTGGAGTTGGCATCCCAGATTTCAAACTGACTGGCTCCATTTGCTCCAGAAATGACAGGAAAGCAGGAAATGCTCACCTTTTTAAACATCTCCACACGCAGCCTGTTACTCTGGAGGATGATCCGCTTCTGCTTCTCCTCTTGTTTCTTCTTCACCTCAGGTAAATTGTCATAAATCCTGCCAGGAATTCAGAAAACAGAGTTCACCTCAGCCCTGGGGCTCACAAATAATTAATTTTTTCCTGTAGGGAATGTTTGCTTTCCATGCAATACTTGTAATGGGCATCTCTAAGTACTTGAATTTGATTTATGGCACGGGAATGATAAATTATTAACAGTCATGGTTTGATACAAAATGTGGCTGGTTTCAAATCTTGTTGAAAATTCTGATTTGGGGATAAAAAAAGTAATGAAAGGGATGGGATCAGGTGATTTCAGTGCAGTGGCTTCTAACAAGCTCACTGAAATTGGTTTCAATTTCTAGCAACAAAATTCAAACCAGAATCTGGACTGTACTAATTTTGTTTTTTGTATTTATGCCACACTATTAATACCAAGAAATAATTTTCAGGTAATTTTCTAAAATATCAGAAAACCATCATTATCAGTCTGCAAACTGTTTACATTTTTTCTCTGTTATTAGGAACACTTTGTATCGAGGACAACACGCTCTTTCCATTCTACAAACAACAGGAGCTGCCATTAAAAAGGTGATTTCTGATTTTTTTTCTATTAAAATCAGTGATAAAATTCCCAGGATTTGGAAGGGAAAGCTGCTTTTGCATGAGCCTGTTTATTTCTGGGTTCTCCCCACAATATTTTGCAATCCAAGCTCTTGAAGCAGCCTGTTTTGGCTGGAGATTTTGTTTTGGAGAAGAGGAATGGGACACATCTGCAAACAGGGATGGATTCCTCAGGGTGGCTTTTGCAGCTCCCCTTGCATGGAGTGCAATGCAGTTAAAGTTAATCACATTCCTCATTATTTCCTTTATTCCCATCCTCCGTGCCATAATCAGGGGGGGAAAAATCCAAAGTGACCTCATTGCTCCTATTTTTGGGTTTTCAACATGAGGGACCTGCTGAGGGTTTGGTTTTCATGCCTTGGGTGCCCCTTGGTGTCTGAAGCTGCTGGAAAAGGGGTCTTGAAAGGGCAGGGCTGCCCAAATCTAAGCTGATACAGCAGAAAAAAAATCCATGGACTAACTCTAAACCAGAGGGATTTGTACCTTTTTGATCTCATGTGCATCTCCTTCTCAGGAATGACTCTTTCCTTTGGTTTGAAGAGGTTATCTGGCAGAGAGAAAATAAAGTTAGTACTGGGGAGATCTGCTTTTACTGAAATCCCAAATGTCATATTCCATGGAGCCACAATTTGCCATTTCTGGTTAAAGTTTCGAAGGCTTAAGGTCAGATCCAAATCTCCAAATCTCTCCAGATCTTCCTCACAGGTTCCTGAAGGCAGTGACTGCCTCCTCAGTGAGTCAGGAACCTGCCCTGTACAGTCATTTCTGATTCAATTTACACCTGTTTTGCAGGGCTGTGGGTAATTATCTGAGCTTCAGAGGGAGGAAAATCACATTATTCCTTCCTGATCAAGTATGAAGAGATCTGTGATAATTCCAATCAGCATTTCCCTGGATACTGGAAAATAATTTCTGATCTGAGCAGTTAGTCGCTCTCAGGAATAGGGGATTTTAACACCTTCCTTGAAAAAATGGGTCCTGAATGGGAAGGGAGGATATTTGTACAAGGTGGGAAGATAGGAAATAAAAAAGATTACTGTTGTATCTCTGTGGAAAATCTGTGGAATCACAGACTGGTTTGGGTTGGGAGGGACCATAAATCCCATCAACGCCACCCCTGCCATGGCAGGGACACCTCCCACTGTCCCAGGCTGCTCCAGCCCCAATGTCCAGCCTGGCCTGGGACACTGCCAGGGATCCAGGGGCAGCCACAGCTGCTCTGGGCACCCTCACAGGGAACAATTCCTGCCCAAAATCCCATCTAAAATTAACCTTTTCCAGCTTAAAGCCATTCCCTGTGTCCTGTCCCTCCATCCCTTGTCCCCAGCCCCTCTCCAGCTCTCCTGGAGCCCCTTCAGGCCCTGGAAGGGCTCTGAGGTCTCTGGACCCTTTCCCAGGCTGAACAATCCCAATCTCTCAGCCATTCCTCATAGCAGAGATTTCCATCCTTCCCATGAAAAACCAAAAGGAGCTCTGCAGTGGTTTCAGTTCTGAACTGGAGCAGTTTCCAAATCACAAATTGGGAAAGGAGAGAGGCTCTCAAGGCTCCTCTGCCTCAGGACTGACTTCCCCCACTCAGCAGTTGTCTACACTTAATCATCCTTGTTAAATCTTCAGTACACACAAGCCACATGCTCGATTTGCTAGGAAAACATCATTTGTCTTTTAGTTATTAGTGTTCTAACGCTCGTTTGCATGTTGATTCATTTAAAAGGAATAAACACTCGGATGCTGCTGCTGTCCAAGTAACTCTGAAAGTGCAGGGAGCAGATTTTCTGTGACCCAGGGACGCCTCCCACCATCCCAGGCTGCTCCAAGCCCTGTCCAGCCTGGCTTTGAACTCCTCCAGGGATGGGGCACGATGACCCATTAACATTCCAGGCCTTGGTGTGTAGCCACCAGAACAGGAAAAACCCACCCAGGGATTTACAGATCCACTTCCTGTTCCATACACAGCATGATAAAGTGATAAAATGTATTTTTCCCTAGGACAGGGTGGCCTCTTTTAAATTTCTGGGAAGCACCACAGAGGTTGGGAGCTGTGCAGGTGCTGTTGCTCCAGAATCATCCCCTCCTGCTGGCACAGAAGGGCACCAGACCCATCACTGCTCTGGAACAAGATATGTGGCTGTGCAGGGCTTTAAGGGATGGATTCTAAAGAGACTCTGGGGAAAATCCTCCAAGAAAATAATAAATCTACCTTGGTTATAAAAATGCCCTGGTGGAGGTTAATTCTCATGGCCAAACATTCCTGCAGCATCTCCCAGCTTGCTATTTAGGAGGAAAAAAATCCCATGCAAACATCAAGGCTAATCCTTGATGGACTGTAGGACTGGGATTCGAAAGCTAAATGAGGAGTAAATTACAAAAATTGGTAGAAATGAGAAAATAAAAGTTACGTGTGCATTTAAAGAGTTATTAATCCTTGACACTGAGAAGAAAGAACATTTCAAAGGGGGAGAGCAGCAAACACTCAGAGCTGGAATAACCTGCCTGAATTAAAGCTCTTTCCTACCAACAAAGATCAAATAGGCCACGAGGTGGGCGATTCCCAAAGCTGAAAGGCTTCTAAATTGTGTTTTAGCTGTTCCTTATCAAAGCTCCTTATCAGATTTCACAGCCCTGGATAATTTTGGAGACAACTGCTGGGAGGGAGGGATGGCAGAGCAGACCTTGAGCACTGCCAGGGATGCAGCACAGTTAAAACTTTAGACAGAGAGGGCTGAATCACCTGGTTGGTGTTTTATTCACATTTTGTGAAAGCCCTGAGTTTCTGGAGTTTACAAGTGGTCTCACATCTCCACTAAAGCAAGCTGTAAATGAATGTAAATGGGTCGTCCTTGTAATATATTTTAATTAATGCTAAACTGCACCTCCAAGAGGATGAGTAACTCTCCTGCTTGGGAAGTCAGTAAATATTTAGACAGGGAACAGATGAAATGATTGTGTTGGAACCAGCCCCTGACTTTTTATTTACCACTAAATCACTGGAGCACTTAAAAGAGAAAACCAGTGGCAAAATTTATCAAAATATACACAATACAGATGCATTTTCAATGTGAATTCTCCAAGTTTGGTGGGAGCTAAAATGTGCCTTTGAGGATGTGTGAAAAGCAAAGCACTGCTGGTGGTGGATCTCTAATTCAACTGCTCTTTTACTGAACTGGAAAGATAATTCACCAAAATCCCATTTGCCCAGGGAAATCCAAGGATACAGAACATTTTTTCAAACACTGGGTTTTTTTAAATAAATAGTCCCCTAAAAAATAAATAACCTTTGAATCTAAGATAAATGTGGAGGTGATGTTGAGCTCCATGTGCCTGTGGGATCTCCCTGGGAATTAATCCAGGGCATATAAAGCAATGCCTACACCCAGGGTGCTGCCCAAATTTTGCACATCCTCTGCCCATGGCTTCATGCACTGAATGGCTCCAGCTGCAGTCAGCACAGGAAGTTTGGGTGTTATTTACACAAAGTGCAATAACCCAGCAGTCAAAGGTTGAGGGCAAGGCTGCCTGGGTCCTGCTCATCCCACAGGAATCCCAAAGCTCCCAAGGGCTCCTCATCCCAAGAGCAGGAAGGTGGGTCCCAGATTTTCCAGCTGTTCAGGTCTCTCCTACTGCTCCTGAGACTGCTGACTCTCCTCAGTATTTCAGTCTTTATGGAAAACATTATTAATATCTCTAAAAAGCTGTGAGTTGAGAGGTTTATGAAAACATTTTCATATTAGAATAATTTTAGGAATGTTGCTGGAGATTTCAGTCCACTCTGTCCAAACGACACTTAAATATTCGTGGATTTTATCCAGAAAAACAAAAAAATTAGCATATAATCTGGTCTTCCTAAATCTTTCTAATAACATTAGAGATTACAATAATAAAAAGCATTTTTTTTTCAAAAAAATAGCTTTTGAAGATGGTGTGGCAGAGTTAATATTTAATAATATCTCCAAAGCAGATCATTCCTCTCCCTAATTCCTGACTGCACCTTAGACTTGGTTCAGAGCTGCCAGCCAAAAAGGCCAAAAGAATGGGTGGCACTATTAAAAGTTTTACTGGGGAAAAGGGAGCTGGGAAATGACTCAAAGTCACAAGGTCACAAGAACACACCTGAGTGGCTGCAGGATTATTGCAAATTCTCTGATTGCCACCTTCTCCTCCCTCAGCCCAAATGGAAACCTCGCTGGCACTGAGCTGCTGGAGAAAGCCACCCCTGGAAAACCCAAACAAGCAGCAATCCTCATCCCAAAGCTCCTGCAGTTCCAAAAAATCTTCTGGGGAAGGTTTAGAAGCAGGACCAGGGGATATATAAATTGTTTCCAAGATATTACTAAAAATTGAGGGTTTGGGTGCAAATCCAGAGGAGCTCAGCAGGCTCCAGGGTGGGGTGGAAGGGCAACCTTCAACTTCCACGGCCAATTCCAAAGAACAACCACCCCCTCAAAGGGCAGCAAAAGGGAGGGCAGGAAAAAAACCCCAAACGTGCCTGAGGAATTGTGTTAAACCTCCCAAAGTGCCTGTGCACACCAAGATCACAGGGCTGTTCATTATGCAGATTTAAAGGCCCATAAACAGCTGGCAGTCCTGTCACTGCAGTAATTACATTACGGTTTTGGAGATTTAAATGCAGTTATTTGAACATTGTTTCTATTCAGCTCGTCACAGTGGGATCTCTAATTTGTTCGACACAGTCAACAGCAGAGTTGTCTATCTTGGACTAATTAGCACTCTCAAAATTTAGCAGGACCCATTAGCCAGCACAAAGGCTGCCTGAGAGTTGCAGGTTCTGTGCCTTCAAAGAGCTCTCGTGACGATAAAATCTCGTGCAGGATAAACATTTTCATTTTCCTCAGATTACTTTCAGCGTTTTGTAAAGCCCCGCTCGTGAAGGACAATTAAAAACTGGTAAACAACTCGGGGTTCTGAGGATGGGAAGGTAAATGGGAACTGCACAGATGTTGGTATTTATATGGAAATGATGCTGAATGCCAATTATTTCTTTCTCTTAGAAGAAACTGAAGTTGTAACAACGCTGTCAAAACACGGGGAAACCCTGCTAGTCAATGATTTCACGTTATCAATAAAGATGTTTTAGGCTGATAGAATAATCTCTCTGAGAAAGAGAAAAATCTCTGCAGGTCTTTGCTCTAGGTGTAAATTATTTTACTGGAATAAAAGTTGCAAGACCAGAGAGAAGCACGTGTACCAAACTTATTCCAGAGAGAGACAAGTGCAGCAAACCCCTCAAAACACCTTGGGCTACAGTTTAGGCCCCATTTCCACCTGGATAAAAGCAGGCACCCATCTCTCCCCATCCTGGGCCACCCTCCTGTGTGGGCACGTGGGGAAATGGGCAGGGAATGTCCTCTTGGGGTGGAAAATTATTTGGATAACTGCTGTTACAGTCAGTGCTGCAAGAGCTGCTCCTGCTGCCTGGTTCAGGTGGGCTCCAATCCATCCCTGGGGTCACTCTGGCAGGGTCGGTGGAAATGAAACCCATCAACCAAGCTGCTCTTGGGAAAAGACCTCTGGAAAATGTGTGAGGGCGTGCTGGCAATGAGCCCTGGGAACCTCAGAGCCATAAAGTGCTTCACCTCCACAAATTGTGAGACATCAGGAAAAAGAAAAAAAAAATCAACAAAAAAAACCCAAGAAAGGAAGGAAATGATCAAGAAAAAACCACAAGACCACAGCCTGGAGCCCAGAGGTGCCATCAATACAAGGCTGAGTGCTTAAGCACGTTTCCAGGTCATCCTTTCACCCTCCAATTCCCAGTGTTGTTCCTGGAGGTGTTGCTGTGAAGGAGCAGCCTGATTCCCCAAACCACGAGGGCTGTGGGAAGGAATCTCTGCATTTGGCAGAGATTTCTGGAGAGAACAGAGCAGCTGGGGCTGTCCCTGGATCCCTGGCAGTGCCCAAGGCCAGGCTGGACAGGGCCTGGAGCAGCCTGGGACAGTGGGAGGTGTCCCTGCCATGGCAGGGGGTGGAATGAAATATTTTTAAGGT
This sequence comes from Thryothorus ludovicianus, assembly GCA_013397245.1. NCBI lineage: Eukaryota > Metazoa > Chordata > Aves > Passeriformes > Certhiidae > Thryothorus > Thryothorus ludovicianus. The sequence continues at coordinate 57,190 of VZTB01013919.1, read as the reverse complement.
TTTTTTCCCACCCAAACTATTCCATGAAGACTTTGCCTGGGCTGAAGCCTTCTGGGAATGCAGGGCTCTTTCTCCATGAAGAGATTTGCTGGGAGATTCCCTACAAATGATCCATCAGCAATGGATCTGTCATCAGCAGAGACATCCAGTGCCCTGGGTGAACCCTTCCAGGAAATAAAAACCATTTCCCCACTCTGGGTCTCCCTGATGACACCAACCCTGCTGCACAGCAGCATCCACCAGCACAAATCCTGAAATACCAACTGCCAGCACTCAGGGCAAGTTAAATATGCTCAGCAATGTGACAGAGCCCTCTGTCTTTTATCCAGGGATCTGGGATTTCCAGTATTGATTCCAGTTCTGCTTCAATAACAGAAATGTGACCCTTCTGTCATTACAGAAATATTAAAGGCTCACAAACAGAAAACCACCTGTGGTTGCACAAAGGCAGATAAGCTACAGAAACCAAAGATTCTCTCTAGACAAATTTACCCTTAATGACCAAGCACTAGAAGATGGAAATAGTCATTACCTTCAATAATTAATGAATATATTTCAATATTATGATTTTATTACTCATTAAACAAGCATAAAGATTAAAATTTCATTATAATTTAGTGAGAAATAGGTTTAGCCTTTCATATTTTGTTTCATAAATTATTTGCAGAGTGGTTTGGGGGATTTTCAAAGATGATCAGACAGAAGTGGGAGAGCCTTGCCACTTCCTCCAAGACAGGTGACAAATTCCAGGTCTGCTGCTGGCAGAGCTCACAGAGCCCTCACACTGCCCAGCCCTGAGAGATCTGATTCCAGGTAAATCAGCTTGGATAATGGAAATGAATTCTATTGAGTCTTTAGGGCAGAATTCATGCTTTGTGCTGCCTTTCTTATGTTTATTTAGCTCTCACTGTGAAAACCCAGGAGGTCTCTGATGTAGGACAGACCACTGGAAGTTGGAATTCCCCAGGAATCTCCAAGAGCCCTGAAATGGGGCTGCCCCCACCTCTCCTGCACCCACCCTCATTCCCCAGGGAGCCAAAAACCTGTTTGTGTTTCCCTGGGTTGAGGACATCAAATATTCCCTTTCCTACATCCTCCAGGTGTCTTTGTTAGTTTGTTTAATCTTTCCAATTAATTTACTTTTCAGTAGAATAATGTATCTCCAAGCAGGCACAGATTTAAAACCAAGATGTAAAGAGGAATGCCAATCAATCAAATAAATCTTTGTTCTTTAGTCAACAGAATTAATTAACATCCAGATGGCAATTAAAAAAAAAAAAAGAAAAAAGAAAAAGAAAAGCAATTTGTTTAACATCTTGAGCTTAGATAACATTTACAGAAGTGCAGTATGGGCTGTGAGGGAGTGAAGGGTTTCCCTCACTGGGAAATTAGGAAATCATTGAGTTTGGATGCCTTGGTTTAGCTCTGAAAGTCCAGAGCTCTTTCCCAGCTCTGGGATTTCTGACAAAAAGTGACAAATCCACACCTGGAGCTGGGGCTCCTATCCCAAATCCCACCTGCCTCTCTGCTGTCACCCCTGTCCCCAGAGAGATCATTCCGTGAGCTGGGAGCAGCTGAAATGTCATTTATTGCCCCCACAAGCAGCACCAAGTGCACCGTGCTGTCACTGCATGTGACAGTGACAAAAAGTGCCCAAGGAGCTCTGTCCCAGCTGCCACAGGGCACAGCAAACTCCTCATCCCCACCAACCCACCCCTGAGCCACCAGGAATTTCCAGGAGCATCTGGACAGGGTGAACAGGAACAGCAGCTCTCGTGCTCCTTCCCAAATTCAGCGTGGGAATCCCACCCAGGACCTGCTGCTGCTCAGCACTCACCGCTCAGAGGGTCGGGGATGGTGAATTGCTTCTTTTTGCTGGCAGTGGGTGTGGAGAGCTTTCGAGCTCGGGGGGTGCCTGGAGGGGCCTCCCTCTGCTGGGCCCTCCTCAGCTGCACCATCAGCTCCAGCCTCTTCAGCCTCTTCTGGGAGCGGGAGATGAACTGGGGGTTGTGGAGCTCCAGGGCTTCCTGCAGCAAACACAGGAACTGCTCTGGCCTCAGGGAACCCACAGGAAGGGAGAGGAGTGATGGGCACAGGGCTGAGTTCAGTGAGAGGTTATGGAAGTGATGAAAATGGGTTTGGGTTTGGGTTGGAAAGGACTTTAAAGATCATCCCACCCCCTGCCATGGCAGGGACACCTCCCACTGTCCCAGGCTGCTCCAAACCCCATCCAACCTGGCCTTGGGCACTGCCAGGGATCCAGGGCCAGCCACAGCTGCTCTGGGAGTTCCATCCCAACTCCTGCCCACCCTCACAGAGAGGAATTCCTTCCCAAAATCCCATCCATCCCTGTCCTCTGGCAATGGGAAGCCATTCCCCCTCATCCTGTCCAGTTTATACATTTCTATGTTTCAAATTACATATTTTTTACATCCAAATTCAAGTTCTTGATGTTTTGCCTGTTTCCTTTTCTCACTCCATCACCAAAGCAACTCGTCACTGACAGTTCACAAACTTTCCTGTTTATTTAGATTGTCAGATCTCCCCATGGCTGATCCAGAAAGAAAACACTTCCCAGTCAAAGGCTGCTTCAACTTTTAGGAATGTCTTAGGACAGAGGAAAGGGACAGAGATGGCTCTGCAACATGTGCTGGAGGCAAAGGCAGGAAAGTCCATCAGCTGCTCAACCTGGTACCAACCAGCTGGTGCTGGAAGAGCCAGGCACTTGGGAAACTGGGAATTTGTAAATCCCCAAACTCTGTACAAGCTCCCCCACATGAACAGCAGCTGCAGCTCAAAACAGGGAGCCTGGATGACCAGAGAACAAATACAGTGGATACAAACTGCCAAAACTCCACTGGAAAGGGAAACATCAAGGAATGTGAAGCTACCAGGAAGCAAACACCATCCACGGGGGAAAAGGGGAGAAAAGAGGAAATAAAAGAAAAATGAGCAGGAAAAAAGGGAGGAAGGAAATAAATGATGCTTTACCCGCAGTGTCCATGGGGCTGCTGGAGGTTTCCCCAGCTGGGAGCTGGACTGTGGCCAGGTGAGCAGGTTTTTCTCCCAGGTCACACCTGGAGAGCGGGCCCTGGACAGTGACACCCTGGACAGTGTCACCCTGGACAGTGTCACCCTGGACAGTGTCACCCTCCTGGCTCGCTCCCTCTCATCCTGTGCCTCCAGCTCCTTTGTTCTGTCCCTCGAACCAGGGAATTCAAAATCACCTGGAGAGATTTAAAAGTTCATTAGGAGTGCATGGCTAATTTTTTATTGGGCTCTCCACCTCGTTAGACAGAGAGGGCAATTCCTGGAATAAGAAAGCCAGGCTGTTATTAATGGGCCTCATTAGGCAGAAGAGATCAGATCTGATGCTGGCTGCTCCTGGCTGCCCTGTGACACCCTGAGTGTCTCTCACATTATCCAGACTCACACGGGAGGAAATCACAATTAAAACTCTCAGACACTCAGCTCTCTTTGCTGGTGCTTCCCAAAACTTGTGCCATGGAAAGCTGGGGGTACCTTGCTGTGACCTGAGTTCACTCCAATTTATTGCAGAAAACACCAGATTGTTATGGGCTATAACCACAAATCATTTCCCTTTCACCACACTGAGTCTTTCATCAGCACCACTGGTTTTTCTTTTTTCCTTTGTTTTAAATCCAGTTTGCTTTCTGCCATTCCTACAGATCCATTAGCCAGTGGAAAGACTCCATAAAAAAAAAAAAAAAAAATCAACAAAAGGTTATTGTGCACTATAGGGCATTATTATGAAAGCTGTCAATTCACATTGAGAAAAAGAGATTATTTTCTACGCTTATAATTAAGTTTTAATGCTCACTGACTGATACTCCCTGCACAAATTAGGACCAAAAGAGGCTGTGTGCTCAAAAATCAGGTTCTCATTCAGAGGACAGAACGAATCCAAAATAACAAAGAAACTTCGGAAGGGCTCCATATGAACTATTTGAAAAGTCACACTGGAGTGCTCCTTCCTTGCCAAATAATTTGATTTCTAGAACTAAATATCTGGGAATAAAGCCCGTTACTGTTTTATTTCAATTTTTGGTTACAATAAACTTAAAATATTTTCCTCTTTATGACATATTGTACATATTATATTGTACTTAAAAAACATATTAAAAAGATCTGTGTTGGGTACATTTGCCTTATAAAAGCTTGAACTGTATTTCCTCCCTAGCACTGTTCTCACCAACATTTTGGAATAAACCTTGAAACCTGTGAACATGAAATTAAATTCCTCCCTAAGCCAGGTTTACAGAGGTGTGGATTAAGTTGGGCTTTGCCAGATCTCAGTGGATGCTTCACTTTTGTAAAACAAAGTCACTTCCAGTTAGGGAAATGCCATGATTTAATTTCAGGCATTGAAAACAGCATTTAGGCTTCTAAATGTGTCACATTCAGCAGCTTTATGCTCAATGATGGCAGATTTTTCCTACCTGCCTACAACAAATTCTCTTCAGAAAAAACAGCTGTAAGAAAAAACCGTTCTGTGACCAATACAACATTTTTAAGGACTAAGTTTCTCACAAGTATATTGATACTAAACCCAAATTAATCTCACTTGTCTTCTGCAAAAATACCTGGTGCATGCATACAGCTGCTGGTGTCATCTGCATTTTAGCTCTGAGAATAAATGTTGGAAGTAAGACAGCCCAGGCACTGCTGAACCCAAAGAAATTATGTTTTACATGCTGAAATCTTGTTAATAATCAGAGTTCAGGTTGTTGTGTCAAAAAAAACCAAAATGGTTTAAGGAGTGAAAGAAAGGTACTAGAACGAGATTGTAAAAATAACCTCACGACTGGTATTGCTTACTTAGGCTGCTTGACTTTGCAATTTTAATGCTTTTTCAAGATTTCCTTGGGAATCTAAGCCTATCTTGGTCATTTTAATCTTGTTTCCTATGAACCATAGCCATGTATACAGTCAGATCAGCTGATTGATCTCTCACCAGATGACTCACGCTCAGCACTTAAAGCTGGACAAAAAAATGCCCTGACTTTCCATTATTTCACTTTTTTTTCTTTGAGGCTGATCTCATCTTATTATTGAAACCATATTCCTGACAACCACAGTAGGATTTGTACCTTACTTTTTGGGAGCTGCTTTTGCCCGTGAACATTTTCTTCCCGGAGGATTCTCGATGACGCCTTTATGTTGCACACGCTGCTGGAGACAGGCATTTTTGGTTTCAGGACAGCCTGTGCTTGGATCTCTTTGGATTTGGAGGTGTCTTTGGAGGGATCTGCCCTGCTGGATGAGCCATCAGTAGCAGCAGCAATGGTTTCTCTGGAGGCTGAAGCTGGAAGGGAGCCAGGGGCTGTGGTGCTGCTCCTCTTCCTGCTTTCCATCAGCATTGGTGTTCCTGTGAAAAACAGAAAAACAATCCCAGATCCTATAACATGGGATTTTTTTTATTCTCAGCCCTCTAATCCACGTAGTTTTTATCGATGTGGCGGAATCCTGAAGTTGCAGGGGCTGAGTAATGCCCTTCTCATCAAAAATTTTCATGACAAAAATCTTTTATGTACTTTCATTGTACAAATTGGGCCTTCTGGGTGCTGGATCCTGCTGTGACTTTGTGCAGAGCCAGAATGGGGCACTGGAAATGTTGGGGAAGGGAGATGCTTCTGAGGCAACCACTCCACTGGAGAGGGGTTAAAGGCCTGATCCCAAAACTTGTTAGGCCTTGGGTTTCATCACAGCCACCACTGAACCCATGAAAAAGGTTTTGATGAGGTTTAAACAATTTCAAATCCTAGAATCCTGGAACACTTCCAATTGAAATGTATTTTAGAAAACAGTTCCATACCCCTGCCATGGCAGGGACATCTCCCACTGTCCCAATGTCCAGCCTGGCCTTGGGCACTGCCAGGGATCCAGGGGCAGCCACAGCTGCTCTGGGCACCCTGTGCCAGCCCTGCCCACCCTCACAGGGAGCAATTCCTGCCCAAAATCCCACCCAGCCCTGCCCTCTGGCAGTAGGAAGCCATTCCTCTTGTCCTGCTGCTCCAGGCCCTTGTAAAGGTTCCTTAATCTTGTTGTCTCATTAAAAAGCAGATTTAACATAATTCTTTCTCTGCTGACTCTTTCCCATGCCTTGGTTGAGGACAGAGTGAAGATTAGAAGTATTTTTTTCCCCTTTGAGCCAATTCCTGACAAAGGGTGAGATGGCACTTCAGGGATTTTAGGAATTTGTGGATGTGGTACTTGGGGACGTGGGTCAGTGATGGCCTTGGCAGTGCTGGGGGGATGGCTGGGCTCGAGGATCATGAAGGGTTTTTCCAACCTAAATGGTTCTGTGTTTATATGATCCTGTGTTTGACACTTCCTTATCTCAAGGTTACTCACTAAAATCAGATCCTGCCATGAGGGAAGTTTTCAATTCACTTTCCCAATCCTTAATCCACTCACAACAGATAAGAAATATCCTTTTCCACAAAATGATGATCTCCTATGCATTTTAGTGACCTGACTGGCTGATGTCTCTTTTTGACTATCCAGTATTTCTGAGGAAATCAGAGGCATTAAGATACAGCATTTACTGTTTTTCCCTTTCCCTGCGGATCAGAGCTTGGAGCACAGAATCCCAGAATTGTTTGGGTTGGCAAAGCCCTCTGAGATCATCGACTCCAACCATAACATCTTGAGCTCCTTTCTGTAGCTGCCCATACAGTGAGAAGGAGTCAGCTCCTCGGGGGATCCTCTAGTGAGGGTTCCCTGAAGATCAGCACAAACAGAAAAAAAAAACAAACCTCTTTTTTAATTAAATTCATTGAGATGAACCCCATCCAAAGCAGTTTCACGGCCTAAACAGAAAATCTGGTCAAAGTAAGGAGGTGCACACAGAGCTCCCACACTCTGGGGTAGCATCCAAGCTCTCCTGCTCTCTGACAAAATTTATTTTTCTCTCTGCTTTTCATACATTGCAAATATTTCCCTTATCTTTTGTCACAACCAAGCTCTTTTCTCAGAAGGAAATAGTTTTGATGCAAATGCTCGCAAGAAACTGGACAGACTCAATTCTGTGCATCCCCTCAGAGCTCATGCATACCCAGGGACTTGTTCTTTCATTCCCTGACCAATCCCATTCCTGCAGTCACACAAAAATGTCTTATGGCACAGAGAGGGGGGAAAAACACCGGGACAGATTAATGGGGTCATGGACTCAAAGGGTGGCTGGGGGAGGAGGTAGGAACAAGCAGTGGGGTAGGAGAAGATGAAGAAAGCAGCAGGTAGCTCTGAGTAACTGCAGAGCAGCAGGGGAGGAAGTCCTTCCATGCAGGCAGCCAAGAAATCAGATGGATAGAGGGAGAAAAAAGGAGGGGAGCTAAGCCACAGGAAGAACCTGAATGGAAAACAGATTATCTCATTAAATCACCTTTTAAATTAAAATAGTTTACTGGCCAGCAGTAAACAGAGAAGAGAAGAAAGAGCAAAGGAGGAAAGAGTTTCTGCTCATCCATGGCAGCATCACAGTGGGAGATAATTTGCCTTCATATCAAGAAATGGTCTGTGCAGCAAATGTGTGTTGTGAAGCCAAACAGCTTCTCTGTCAAACTGCTCCAGCCAAGGCTGTGTCCCCAGGAGGGTCAGCTTGCTGCTGCTGGGCTCCCCAAAATCAGCAGAAATCATCAGGGGATTCAAAATCAGAGAAGGTTGAAACAGTGGAGACCAGAGTGAGGGAAGGAGGAGGCTCCAAGTCACTTCTCTCTAACTCAGAATATTGATCTGAACACAAGAAAGAAGAGCTGCCTGGAGTATTCACACTCCATTTACTCCTAACTACCAGACTAGCTCTCCATGGATATTGGCTTCCAAGTGTAAGTACAGCAACCTTCAAGAATGGACAATTAAGCTCCAGGAAATTTCTTACACGTTGTGCAAATGGAGAAAACCTTCCCTCCTCTCTGCACCACTTCCCTGCTAAAAAAGTGGCATCTTCCCAACAGGGCCTGGGGAATCCCTATGAAGATATGGGTTAGAAGTGAAGGAAAAGAAATGCATGGACAAAACTAAGAATGGGGCCTAAAATTAGAAAAAGGGGATGGGTGCCTCTTAGTATTTGATGATAAAAGGCTGCCTTGAAAAAGAATTAAAAAAACCCCACGATTCTTGATGAAATTCAGGAATAAAATCAACATGTCCTTCCTGCAGGAAAAGTCTTCCTTGTGGATCTGGTTCTAATATTCTAACTAAATCTTAATCCTTATTAGATTCACAGTATGGTGGGGATTCTTTTCTTTGTGGTAGTTAATTAAGGCAATAAAAAAGGTGTGTCTTGTTCTTGTCTAACACTGAAGGCAATCAGAATAATAACAGAGTCAATTTGCTAAATTCTTTCTTCCAGCTCCCTCTTGAATTAACCTTTCCCTCCCAAAGGTGCACCTGGGCGCAGCCAATCCTCAGGAAAACAGAACAAAGCAAACCAGACAGGAGGTCCAAAAACCAACTCCCTCATCCTCAAAGCAGCTCTCAGTTACTTTAACAAATGCAGATGCAAATGATATTTAGGAATAAAAAAAAAAAAAGAACAAGGCAAAGGTATTTAAAGGTAAGATCACAGCATTTCACTCTGTACACCCTGGACCGGTTTTTAATATTCTGTGTGGGGAATTAGGACTGTTACTCTCATTAAGACTATCTGGAATTGTGTATCTAAATCCCTCCACCAACCCAACTTGAAATATATATATCCCACTGAGAATAGCCAGAATTGCAACTGGATGACCAGAAATAGATGTTTTTTCTATTATCCCAGCTGAGGAAAGGCTTTAAAACTGATGAACAAAGACATGCAAGTGTAATGCTTTGGGAGACATGGGAGAACAAAACTCAAAGAAACAGAAAGCAGAATGACTCCATTAATAAAATTCAGCCAGTATAGATTGCAGTTATAAAAATTCAGTTGCTTATAGAAATGAATTTAAGGAACAAAGTCATAATTACCTCTAGAGAAGAGTCATTTTTGCCCTGTGCACGAATGATGACAACAGCTCGATTTTTAAATAACGACTTAGTGAAAACCATATGATATTGGAGGAGTTAAAAATATTCTCTAAAACCAAGGGTAGGTTTTCAAAAGCTCTTTTTTTTTTTTTTTTTTTTTTTTTTTTAATAAAGTACAAGTATCCTTGATCTTGGAGTAAAATAAGTATATTGTTTTACTGTAAAGTATCTTTTTACATTTCCCCTCTGTCCCTTCAGGGGGTTTTGCTAACGGGAAGTGACCCTGCATTACAGCAGGTTAAACTTGCCTTTCCTCGAGACACACACAATCCAGGCAAACATCCCTGCTCCATTGTCACTGCTTTTTTTTTTTCCCCATTTCACTTTACAGCAGGATAATTCCGCTTTTCATCCTTGCATACAACACTCTTCCCAGTGTTCCAGTGTGGATTTTTGATGATTTGTGACAAAGTGCTTCTTTGAAACCGGCCAAAGTTCATTTTAGCAGAGGCAGGGCTGCAAATCCTCCCTGGCCACCAAGTCAGCCCGAGAGGTGGCTGGGGAGGGGACACTCCAAGTTGATTCCCTGTGTGTCCCTAATGAGATCAGACATCAGCACTGGAGGTAGCTTTACATTACAGCCCACCTGCTGGGGGGGTTGTTTTAATTTAATAAAAACCCCACATCCTGAGCTGCTGAGCTCTCCCAGACCTCCGTGCTGGGAGCTGATGCTGCCAATACCCCAAGCAGAGAGGAGCAGGAATTAATATTCCTTAAATCCAAGAAACTTCTGCCTCCTTCAAGGTTTAGACTCAGTTGTAGAGACCCACACGTGCCTCGAGCAGCCATCCATAACCCCAGGCAAGTCTCCAGTCTCTGACAGAGACTGATGGCTCAGCCCTTATCGTGGATCAGGGGTTGGCACAGCTGAGCCACGCAATCCTGGATGTGAGCAAACAGAGCACATCACCTCAACAGCCTGGGAACGCAGAGAAATGGAAACATTGAGAGCCATGACAGCGTTATTAGTTATGCCAGGGTTTGTCAAGGGATGCAAGATAGGACAGAGGATTTATTTCTCAGATCGCTGCCGAGGAAAAGCATCACTTGGAGTCAGTCAGGGAGCTGCAGTCAGCCAGGGGTGCCACAAAATTCACATGTTTTGACTAAAATCCCTTCTGACCAGCAATGAGACTTCTGTCCCAAACTGCCTCCTGATGCTTCTCGAATGACTGATTTGCAAGGGCAGCATCAGCTGCTGCTCAGCATTAACATCCATGGAAACTACCTGAATTCCTGGTAATGCAGCTCTGCCCACGCTCCCTGACCAAAATGTGGTTTTTTGCAAAGCCTTGATTCTCCTTCCAATAAAAACCTGGGGCTGGGAAACAGCCTCAGCTCCATTCCCAGAATTGTCAAGCTCCAAAGTCAAGGTAACTTTGCTGGTTTGAAGGGAGAGGCTCAGCCTGCCCACTCCTCCCAGGGAATGTGGCATTGCACCTGTACTAAAGCTTCTTCAAACAGCCCTGCCTGGTGGGGATAAAGCTTAATTATCTCAGCTCTATCAATAACACCGCAAGCAAAGAGTCTAGATTAAAAAATTATCTCTAACAAAAAAGCTTCTCTTTTTCCTAGCTACCTTTTTTGTGGGTTTTTTTTTATTTTTTTTAACCATGTTGACAGCTGTGGCTACATTTCTCAGAAGGAAGAGGCTTTCTTTTGGCAAAAGCTAATATTTGACTGTAGAAAGTTGTAATCATTTAAAACAGAAAGTGTACCTAAGAGCTGTTAGGCTTCAAACCTATAATCAGTCCTAAATAGGAAAAGCTTCTTAATGTCAAGAAACAGCTTGTTTACAGAAGGCTTTGGGCAAAATTAGAGTAGTGACTTCAGAGCAAACAATCCCAAACCCAGCTAATCACCAGCCCTAACAATCAGCCTCTCGGTGCTGAAGGCCAATTTATTTTCTCAAAGCACTTTGCAAATTGCAGATTGCAATTAATTGACCTTCTCCCTCAGTGTTAAACGAGGGAACACCACTTATTCCAGGGAGGGAATGGGGAACAATGTGCTGCACCCAGGCTGGCTGCCATGGGGAGTTTTTGGTGGAAGGAGGGTTTGCAGTGGCTGCACCAGCAAAATTCTGCAATTTAACAGCCTCTAGTCACACCAGGGCAAGCTCAGGTTGGGCAGCAGGAAAAATTTCTTTGCTAACAGAATGGTTAATCCCAGAATCAGTCTTTCCAGGTCGAGTCAGTATCCCTGGAAGTGTTCCAAAAAGTCGTAGGTGTGGCACTTGGTGATGTGGTTTGGCTGACATGGTGGTGTTGGGCTTGGTGATCTTGGAGGACTTTCTCCAACCTTAATGATTCTGTGAGAAGGAAATGTTCCTGCCTGGCACCTGCAGGACATCACCTTACATTCGGAACCAGGAGAGGTTATAATTGCAGCAGAATATTTTAGTGGGCAGCTAAAATCCCACCCACAGGATTTGAGGTGACTGCTCACACCAGTGAGCTCCCAGTATCCAGTTGCTCAGTGTTTCTGTATTTTACTAACATTTTTCCCTTTTCCCTCCTGTGAGCTGGGAGAGGATGAAAGGAAAGAATATTTGCTGCTGTCTTTTCGAGACAATTCCTGTAACAGCCACGGACCCAAAACCTCCGAGTTAGAAATCCCATGTTTGCATTTCCAGGATGTCATGCTAGAAGCTATCAGACGCTATTGTAGTGACTCAAGGAGTAATCTGATGCAGTGTGACTTGAAAAAAAAAAAATGTTCAGGATGATTCAGAACATTTAAATGGTGATTTGCAGGGTAAGAAAGGCATGGACCACTTGGAATTCTCATCATGTCTGAGACACCTAGTTCAGCTCTTTCTGATAATTTACCACAGCCAGGCTGAGCCAAGAATTCATTTCACAGACTGTACAAGAGTCACTCCTGGTTTAAACCAAGTGTGAATTAGGGGAAAATGAGGCTCTTTACTCCAGTGGCATAATACAGTCACTGAATTCACAGAGCCCATCTCTTTTAATCATTATTTTCATGATTCTGGCACTCCGGCCGCTGCTGCTTGCCTGGAGTGCTAAGGAGTGACTTGTACCCTCCAGACTTTCACCTCAGATTGTCTCACATTCTTACCAGCTCTGACAGCTCAAGATAGAAATGTCACAGAATCACAGAATCATACAATGGTGTAGGTTGGAAAAGACATTTAAATCATGGAATACAAAATGGAAAATACTGGAAGAATCACACCCTCAGTTTTCATATGCAGAACTGTAACTTGGGTCTTCAGATAACATGAGCATCTTTGGGAAAATTTAATTTATGAGTTTCACTCATAAAAATGTGCTCAGTATCATCATTAACAGGGCAGACATCCTTCTGTCTTCTAGAAAAACAATGGCCTTTCTACCCAGCAGCTTCATTGCTATGTCCCATAAGAAAAAATTGAGCCTTTAATCCTCAAAAGGCATTTCCTGAAGGAAACTTCAACTCCGGTAAATTATTTTATGATCAGGCCCTTAAACACACAAAACCAAACAAGAAAATCCACAAGAAAACTCCAAAGAAACAAACAAACCCCAAGAAAATCCAACCATCTCTGGCTGCTCATTGTCTTGAATGGCAGAGAAACTGATAAAGAACAATTGGTTCCAAAGGAGAATGATCTCAGCCAGGGTCACTGTGACATCACAGCCTGGTCACTGTGACATCACAGTGATGTCACTGGAAACCAGCTGTGGCTCACACAGCCCTGGGCATCACCCTTTTCCCTTGCTGACATCGTTGCCCACAGTCTCCAGGGGTAGCCTTGCCTCCATGTGGCAGGACAGAAGGCCACCACATCTGTCTTCTGATTCAATAAATAAATAGTTTAAAGGAGTGGAATATCAAAGAACGCCCCTCCTGCTGATCCCTTCCTTCTCCTGCACCCTTTGTCCCACCAGATGATGGGGAAGGCAGCAGGCCTTCGAGACAGAGAGCAAAGCTGAAGAGCTGGTACTCCAAAAAAACCAAAGGGCCCTCCAGAAAAGAAGAGGCATCCCCTTCCTTCTAAAAATGAATTTAAAAGCTCCAAGATAAGGAGAGGCAACTGCTCTGGCCCATCACACTGGTTGGGGTCTCTCTCAAAGGTTGGCAGCATCTTCCAGAGTTCCTCACTTGAGTTTGCAACACCTGAAATGATTGAATCCTCATTTCCTGGGGATGAAGCAGCACATGAAGGTCACACTTCGGTGTAACACGGGCCCAGTGACACAGAATGTCTAGACTAAGGAAAATTGACAGCCTCCTCCATTTTAAATGTATCCCAGATGAAGAGAAACATCAAAGGAGCTCCTTTTAATTGGCTTTATGGCATGTGGTCCTTTGTTCTTAACAAGTCAGCACCAGCTGCTGTGTCCATAATGCCAAGTCAGAACGTCCCTGGCCAGATTCCTGGCTGGTGTAAATCAGTGTCACTCCTCTGCAGGCAGAGATTTCAGCTGGTTGACATCAGCTGAAGATTTGGCTCCTTGTGCTTAGCAGGTGCAAGCTAAAGTAAAATCTCCTGTGCCATATTTCATATTTCTCCTGTCTTCACCACCAGTTCTGCTGCACACATTTGCAGGGTGGAGAGTTAATTAGCATCAGCTGGAGCTGCTCGAGTTTCTATACAATAAATTCCATATTGTCAGGAACTGCTTTCCTCTGATTATATCTTGTTCATGTAGATATATATATTTATATTTGCACACATACAAATCTTGTATCTTTCTGGCCTAGTGCATGGTGACTTTCTCATAAACAGAAGATGAGGTGAGAACAAGATAGGCCACATTCCTTCATCATAGCATTTCAAATACTATTTAATTAATGAAAGTAAATATTACTATAGCCTTCAGATTTCCTAATTAGCCCATTCTGATTACCAGGCTAATATATTAGTTTTACAGGTGACCCACAAGTTTGTCTTGATACATAAATGTCTCAGATACCTGGAGCTCTTCAGTATGTATTTAAAACAAAAATGTATTTTTGCTTTGCAGGTAGCAGCTTATCAAAGTCCCACAGCACCAGCTGCTCTGATTTTACTCCAATATGAGTAGGAATACACATGCATCAAAAAATTAAAAAAGGTCTCAAAACAAATTAAAGTCTAGTTATTTACCACTTAAAAATATGCTGCTGACTTCAGCACTTGTTAATAAATAAGTTGAAGAAGGAAACAGAAGGATGCAATCATCTGGGGCCAGTGAACACACCCAAAGCCCAGATCCCATCTCAGTTTCCCCCATTGGCTGCCTTGGGTTGTTTTAATTAAGCAAATTATGCTTTCAAGTCACCTGCCAGGCTCTTTGGGAAAGGTACCAGCAGCTACATTACCGAGTCTCTGATGTGTCTGGTTCATGCTGTGGCTGTGTCCTTCCCCTGCCAGGCCTTTCATCCCTGAATTCTGAAACGGGAGCGTTGGGAGTGCTCCCCTGGACACCCCTGGGCCAGGACAGGGGCTCAGGCCCTGCTGAGCTCATTCATCACAGCCACCCATTGTGTGTCACCCACCTGCACTGCTGGCACCAGCACGGAACCAGGGAATCCTCCAGGTTTTACATTCCTTGGGTCCAATCCTTCCTCCAGCACAGCCAAGGCCACCACTGCCCCATGTCCCCAAGTGCTACACACACAGCTTTTGGATCTCACCAGGGATGGGGATCCACCCCTGCCCTGGGCAGCTGTGCCAGGGCTGGACAAACCTTTCCATGAAGGAATTTTCCCCAATACCCAGCATAAACCTCCCCTGGCCCAGCCTGAGGCCGTTCCCTCTCCTCCTGTCCCTGTTCCTGTTCCCAGATCCCAAATCCCCCCCGGCTGTCCCCTCCTGGCAGGAGCTGTGCAGAGCCACAAGGGCCCCCTGAGCCTCCTCTGCCCCAGCCTGAGCCCCTTCCCAGCTCCCTCAGGGATTCTCCATTCCCTTCCCAGCTCCCTCAGGGATTCTCCATTCCCTTCCCAGCTCCCTCAGGAATTCTCCAGCCCCTTCCCAGCTCCCTCAGGAATTCTCCAGCCCCTTCCCAGCTCCCTCAGGGATTCTCCAGCCCCTTCCCAGCTCCCTCAGGGATCCTCCATCCCCTTCCCAGCTCCCTCAGGGATTCTCCATTCCCTTCCCAGCTCCCTCAGGGATTCTCCAGCCCCTTCCCAGCTCCCTCAGGAATTCTCCAGCCCCTTCCCAGCTCCCTCAGCCCCTCCAGGTGTTCCAGCCCCTTCCCCAGCTCTGTTCCCTTCCCTGGACACCCTCCAGCCCCTCAACATCTCCCTTGTCCAAGACTGACCCCAGGCTCTGGGGTCCCCCAGCAGTGCCCAGCACAGGGATGGTCACTGCCCTGGTCCTATGGCCACACTGTGGCTGATGATTTCCTTACAACCCTGATGTCCCTAATTTTGGGTGGCTTACATGGGAATGTGATTCATGGTTTCTCCTTTTGTCATCTCTCCCCACCTTCCTTGAACATCTGCACCTCAGCTCAGGGCAGTGGGATCCAGCACAGCCCCCACCATCCAGACTGGATTCACTCTCCACCTCCGTTGTTATCCCTTAAAATATCTCCACATCAGTTTTGGGTACGGCAACAAAACATGAACAAAAGTGTAGAGGTGAGCAGGAAATATTTTGGGTTAGAAAAGAGCTGAGATGTGTGAAGGTGCTCAGGCATGAAGAAGTTTACTGTTATCTAAGCTCAAACGGATAAATTTAGACGTTGGCATTTATAATCTTTCTTAGAAAAGTGATGATATTGTTTAATGAAGAGGTCAAAAGGAATTTAAAATTGTCCCATTTTCTTCTTTTTCTCCTTTTTAATAATTCAGCCTAGAGCCCAGTAGGTAATAGATAGTGAAAGATGGATGGAGAACTAGATATTCATGGGGAATATATTCCTCATGAAAGGTAGGTGAGAAATTAATATTAAAAACGTTCCTGTCTTCAGCAGAAACAAGACTAATCTTTTCATTTCCAACTTACCTTGTATTTATGAGACATCAGCTGCAGACAGGAAAGGAAATTGCAGCATTGCCTGAAAAGCAGCGTTAGCAAGTTCTGACAGCTTGTTAAAAGCCGTGACCAAAGGCAGGGTGATGCACATCCATCACCCCTGACAGGGACCTCGTGGAGCTGGGCCTGGGCTGGCCCTTGGCCACGTCTCTGAGGTGGGTGGCTCGTGTGGCCCCCAGTGGGACCCTTCACACGTTCCTGCAGCTGCCCAAGGGATGGAAACGTTGGCCACTCACTAAAAATAAACACAATTCTGTCCTCCGGCTCTGCGCTCCCACGGTTCCAGTCTGACTTCATGCACAACATGGATTTTCCAGCACTTACAACCCCATTGCTTGCCAGATCATGGAAGGAAAGGCCCAAAGCAATGGAGCCAATAGAAGATAGAGAACACAATGGGGAAATATGATATTCCAGCCTTGGGATGCTCTAGCACAAACCATGGCTTTCAACTCTGAGTCCCAGAGATTTGGATTTCCAAGTGTAATTTCCCATCCATGAGCAGAGCCCAAGATTTACATTTCATTAATAATCCTAAAGCATCCTTTTCATATGTGGCACATGGTGGAAATATATAACTCTGGAGATTACCTGGCCCAGCCTCCTGCTGAAAGAAGGGCCTGGGATTAAGTTATCCAGGTCCATGTAAAGCCAAGTCTTGAACAGTTGAATTTGGACATGAAATAATATGAGTAATACAGTAAGTAGAGTCATCATTACTGCACTGAAGTCCCACAAAAGATTAGGAAAAAGACACTCCAAAGAGGCCATGACTCAACTGGGCCTATAGGAAACAGCAAATCCAGCCCCAGCACCTGCAAAGCAGAGAAGTATTTGGGTGCTCATTCCAACTCAGATCCTAATAAAGCAACTTATACATCCTGGAAACTGCATTTACAGATTTCATACAGGGAAGTGTAGCCTTGAAAGTAATTTTTCTTTTTTTTATTATTTTTTTTCAGCATAGTGATGTTATTACCACTTGTATTTCTGCTGGCAGGAAGCTCTTGCCTACAGCTGCAAACCAATATAAACTCCAACTTTCTGGGTCATCAGAAATGTAATGGACAAAGTGCTCTCTGCAGTTACCTCATCCATAAGATAACTGTGTTAAAGCACGAACACTGAGGCAAAACTTAGTCCCTGTCCCTTCTTTGCTGGTTCTCCCTTCTTTTTAAACACTTCATTTCACAAACATTTCGTTGCATAAACATGGAGCAGAGCACAGCTGAACGGGAACGGGTTTGAATCAGTGAACAGCAGAGGAAAAATATTCAAAATAACTGGGGATCTAAAATGGGATAAAAGTTCTTCTCCAAAAGGGTTGTCCAGTCCTAGAGGGATTTAAAAACCCTTTGGCTGTGGCACTGGGGACATGGGTCAGTGGTGGGGGCTGGCTTGACTGGAGGATCCTAAAGGTCTTTTCAAACATAAACGATTCCATGACTGACAATCTCATACCAATACTTCTCCTCCTCACTTCGCCCATTCCAGAAGTAAAAAAGACTCAGTTTTTAATTTCTCTCAGATTAAAATCTCAACATTCCCTCTCATTTTAAGGACCAGTGTGGATGTCCCATGCATTTCACAAGGTTTCTCCTGATTTGTCCCATTTAATGGTTGATGGCTGTGCAGGAGCTCCTTGCTTGGATGCTCCTGCTGAGGAGGACTGTTGTTTTGGAGCATTATTCTTGTTGTTTATACAAATTTCACACAGGAAAGTTGTAAGCAAGCTGATAAACACCTCCTTACATGTTACAAAGGGTCCCAGCAAGAGAAATGCATATCTTTACATTCTACATCATGGCCCACACAAAAGGTGGAAGCAGTTAAAAAGGTAACACTTCCCATGTTTATTTACACCTATAGTCTTGTGTACACAAATGGTGGAAGTCCTTTATCACAAACCAGTATTTCTCAGCTCCTTACTTCACTGATTTCCTCCTCTCAGTAAAACTATGGAACCCTGAGCAGCCTCCCAATTCACTTTCTAATTATTTCTAGTAAAAGTGGTTCTTCCATGCCACCACAGCATCACTGAGCCCAGGGAAGGCTGAGTTTTAAATCTGGTTTATCACAGAGGAACCTTAGATGGTGTTGAACAAAGCCTTGGACACATAACACTCTCCATGGAGTGATAATCCCTGATATTTAAAATTAGGATGTATGCAATGAAATGTTTCATTTGCTGGTGCCATCCCTTTACATTTCCATCCCAAACCTCTTAGCTCTGCCTGGCATCTTCCCTCTCCTGCTCCCCACTAACACCACAGACTGGATTATGTTTAGGAAAACAGGGGAATATTTTATCTCAGGCTCTGCCCCTGCAGGAACAATCCCATGGATTTCAGGCATGGGAAAGGGAGAGCAGCAGAGTTTGCACCTTGCCCAGCCCTGAGGCAGCGTGAGGCTTCTCACCTTTGTGTTTCCTTCCACTTGCACACCAGGAGGATGAAGGTACAAAGGAACCTGAGGAAGTGGCTCCTGCTCATGCACTGAGCCTTACATCAAAAAGGCCATGTAAGAGCAGGGTAATTGCAATTAGATGTAGCCCAAGGCTGCAGGATGCAGGGGGGTGAGTTTAATCTTTGTGCTTCTGGTAAAAGCCAGACTCCACTCATTGACAATCTTCCCATCCACCTTCCCTTCCTGGAAGGGCACTGAACTCAGCTGTGGCTATCCAAGCGTGCTGGAAAATCCCAGTGCAGCAGGAGCTGCACCACTCCGGGCAGGAAACAATCCCCAGGGCCCCTCTCCCTCCCCCAGGAGCAATGCTGCAAAGAACATTTTATGTTTGTAAAATGCTTGGAAAGGTTGGAAACAAATGTGTTCAAGATTTTTTTTTTTACCTGGTTCCATTAGGTATAAAAGCCTGGGCTTATTACTGTAGCCTTCTAAATAAAAGCTGAAAACAAGACCATTTTTAATTGCAAGGAGCACAAAACCAAGCTCAGTGCAGTCATCTTCTTAATTTCACACCTTGAAATTCAGCCCTCATTCAAAGATAAACCTAATTATTTTCAGGGGATAAGCACTTGCAGGTTGCTGGGAGAATAATTAAAAATACCATTAATAAATGGTTAAAAAAGAAGTTTAATGCAGAAAACACAAGGGGATTTTTCTCTCTCAGCGGATGAGCAGCATGCATCACTAGCATGGCAAATACTCATGGCAGTGCTGGAGCTGGAAACCTCTGGGCTGTGCTCTAACTCCCTGAGCCTCTGCAGAAGCGAGGATTGCTGTTATCTGCTCTCACAGAATCACTGTGGTGGGGCTGCTCCAGCCTGAACCTCTGCTCCACCAGCCCGAGGTTTATGGAAATGACTTACCTGCCTCATTGCTGGAATCAGGAATTTGGAGGGAAAACACAGTGTGGTGGCTGCCAGGCTGCTCATCCTCTTCCTTGGCTGCTGCTGCCTTGTGAGGTCCTCTGGGGATATCCACAAACGCTGGAAGTCCCGAGGCAAAGACACTTTGCAAAGGGTATTTACGACCCCAAGGTCCTCCCTTTGTTTTCTCCTCCTTATTTACCTTATTTCCCACGAAGTCTGTGCCCAGGGGGGATCTGAGGGGAGCCCCGTTTGCTCCTGGGAGCTTCCTTGGAGCTCTCTCCTCCATGGGCTCTCCATTAGCTATGCCATCTACTCCATCTGCTGTTAATCCGGACAAACTGCACTTCAGCCTCAAGGACAACGTGGATCTATACATTTTTTGGCATTTAACTCGAGGTTGGTCAATGCACACGTTGAGGGACCTGTCTAAGTAATAGATGGTGTTTGGGCACGGCTGGGACACCTGGAGCTGGACACGGGAGATGAATGAAGGTGGCATTTTCTCCCTCCCGTCACTGCTTTGAAGACCCACGCCATCCTCCTTGATTCCAGGGTCAAAAAGCTGCTTTTGGGGTTCTTCACCTGATTTTGAGCAAGACTTGGAAAGCTTTAGAGGAGGTTGGTATGCTTGGGCTGGGGGAGGCCAGCGCTTGAGGACAGCAGGGGCTTTGCTGGACGTGGGGGACACAGTTTTGGGGTCTTGGCCAGCCCCAGGGCCACGTGCCAGCTCTCCAGAGCCCACAGGAACTCGCCTGGCTGTGACAGTGATGGAGGCAAAGCCTCTCTGCTGGCTTGGACACTGGTTTGGACTGGGAGAGTCCGATGGTGACATGGTGTCTCCTAAGGATGCCTGAATCTCTACTCGGCTGGGAAGCACCAAAAATGTTCTGCTAACGATGGCTGACCCCTGGTTAGGCAACGGTGGCTTCGAGTGACACGATCTGGGCTGGGGAATCAGGGCCTGCATAGGCAGAGAGAGCTGCTTTCCTCTGGATTTATCCTCGTCAATCTGTGCAATGATTACTGCTGAAATCAATGCTGTGTTTTGGGAAGGCAGAGATTCCTGCAAAGGAAAAGATTCCCAGTTATTACCATACTCTGTTATCCTGTGTGCACTGTTTCTCACCCACCATCTATCACAGCAGTTTTGTTCAAGATCTCTTGTTAACTTTCTGTTCATAGCAACATTTCTGTCATTTGAAAATGCACTCTCCTGAAATCAGCTTTGAATCATCTGGGAGGCTTCAATGAAAACTTCATCACTCTGATGAAGCAAAAAATATTAAAATTTAAAACCTGTATTCCACTGTATTATTTTGAGTATTTAACTCACCACCATAGATGGGGTTGGTGAGTGTTTAAAAATGGACATGGCAAAGACAGTTGCCAGTTTCAGACTATAAACTCCTCTTTCATGATGATCTGCTGCAATTTCAAATGCATTTAAGTGCATTATGGATCACTGGCCTGTGACATCACATGCTGCAGAGGCCATGTGGGACCAGGGGCGTAGCAGCTTTACCATCTCACCAGTCACAAGCATGACAAACTTCCCAAAAACTGATACAGTCACTCACAAGAGCTCTGGGTACTATTTTAATTAATTACTTCCCTCTTTCTAATGATTCCTTTGTGACACCTGCCAATGATGTACAAACACATCTGTACAAGATTGATTGACAGTAGCCCAGAGACTGACAGTGGCCCAGATTAATTTTTCCATCCAAGACATGAAACATCCATCTTGACAGCCACACCTTACTTCCCTCGAGGTGACAAAGGAGGTGCTTTTATGTTCCAGCTCTCTGACAAAGAGTAGACCTGAGCTTAAAGCCTCCTGCTTTTATTATCTACCCCACTGGGTACTCCAGTCTCATGCAATTAAGCATTTGGCCTAATCTCATTGCTGCTGTAAATTGGCTGATAAGATTGCTCCTGCCCTGTGATCTCTTGATTTTAATAAAAGAATCCAAACACTACACTGGGCTGGCATGCAGAATCTGAGGATCAGCTTGCTAAAGAAAGCCCATTCTGTGTTTAGGTGCCATCGACTCCTGCTTGTTGGGAATTCACCCCAGTCCTGGCTGAGTGTCTCTATCAGCTGCTAATCAATGCCAGGACTCAACAAGGGCTTCACAAAACACAACATTGGTCTTTCTTCAGGAGGACAGTGAGGGTGACAGCACTGTGACCTCCCTGGTGCCATGGTCACCCCTCTCAGGGCTTGGGTGACACCACACCGAAGCCCATGGGGAGATCTTTAAGGACCCTTGTGGTAGAGAGGTAGGTAAATTATAAAAGAAAGGCCTCATAAAATCAGGCCTTGCTCTGCTAAATTAACAGCTAGCTTGTCACTTCTATGTGCAGCTGAGTGGTTTGTGAGATCCCATGTGAAAACAGTCTTGGGAGTGAGAGTTCATTAACACAACAAACTATTCCTGGGTGAAAAACAACTGCACCTGCAGTAAATGACAAATCTGTCTCATGGGAATCAGTGAACAAAATAAGTAATCTAATCAAGAATAGAGAGATTTGATGGACCTTTTACTAACCAATGAGTGAAGAGCATGCCCTTGGTGAAAGGCATGGATAAAAGGAAGAACACTGTTAAAATAAAAGCTTTTTCTGCCTTGGAAACCTTTGGTCACTACTTTCTGTGTGTCACAACTATCCTGACAGTGACTAACCCTTCCAACTCAAACCATTCCATGATTCTGAGCTCCTGTGAAACCATCCCTGCGTTCCTCCTCCTACAGGAAAACATCACCAGAAACAATTCCTTTGTAAATCCTGGGAAGGAGCCTCTTGGGAACCCAAATGGGCAGAGGTAGATCAAGAGTTTATTAACGAGGTGAAATGCCAGATAAATTTTATCAACTCTTTAAACCAGCTGCCTGTGGTTTGGACAATTCAATAATTTCACAGCCTCAGGGAAAGCATTTTCCTCCTCCTCTGTTTCTTTCATGGTTTGTAACAACATTTGCCTCATATTTTCTTCACTTCATTTGCTTCTACCTACAGGTTTAAGACCTTTGCATGCCTCCCAAAACTCTCAACTTCCCCCAGATTTCTACAAGGCACCAAAGAAGAATGTTCCTTGAGAGACTTAATTTTGGATGCATCTCTCATGCTCCAGTAGTTAATTTGACATTTATTTCTTTTTTTGAGGACTGCACAGATGGAGACATCCTGCAAGAGTCCAAAGACATGTCAGAAATGCTCTTGATTAGCTACAAACACATGCACCAATATTTTAAATAATTTACTTTTGCTTTTTTATGTTTAAAGAATGCGTTATTTCCTCCTCCCAATCTTTAGCAAAGAAATGGATCTTTAAGGTTTGCCCAGCTGATCCTGTGCTTGTTGGGAGCTTTCAAGCTTCACTGCATCTTGTGAAAAAAATCCACACAAAGTAATTGTGGTGAGCTGAAAACCTCAGGCTTTATCCTGAGGACATACCAGGCAGAGTGTACTGATATTTGGGATATTGCTTGATTTAGTCTCGTGGGGGGTTTTTTACAACTTCTTTTCCCCAACAAAACACGCAATTCCTTCCCCCTCGCCAAGAGCACGCAGAATCACAACACTGAACCATCGTTTTATTTGGCTTTTCTGCTGCCTAAGCGAAGCTTAGCTAAACAAAACCAAGTCCAAACATTCTGCTCAGCAATCAGTGATTGTTTTTTAAACCCTCCTGCATTCTGCTGACTGCTCCCCAGGCAGAATTTATTTATTTTACCTTGGTAGGGCTGGATTTTCCCTGCACCCCCTGAAGGCCTGTGCATGTCCTCTGACCATCAGGGCTCCAGTGCTTTTGTGTCACCCCTGGGGAAAAACACAGAGAAAGGAGCATTATTGTCAGTGTTCTGGAGGAGATGAGTTAGAAAATGTGCTTTTCAGTGAAGGGCAGCAGGAGGGAAAGAGTCCTGCAAATGATCTGATTGCCCTGGGATCTGTTTGTGCCCTCTGCAGAAGAGGCTCTTGAAACCCCTGGGGTGCTACAGCAAGGATTTGGACAGTCCCTCACTGTGTCCAGGGCTGCTCCAAAGCTGCACTACCTCTGCCTTTCATTTCCATGGCTTCAGGCATGACAATGGAGGCACTGGGGAAGCTGGGAAATGTGGATTTCAACAAAAACCCCTTTTGTGCTCTCTGCAGAGTGGGGAGCACAGGCTGGATTTCACTGGCAGAGTCACCTTCACATCCGAAGAGCTGCGGTGATTCCAGAGCACATCCACAAATTCTCTTACATCACAGCATTCCCAGCTCAGTGATAACTGCTCCACCAGCACCTCAACCTCTGCTTTTGTCAGGGGTTGTTTTCTGTGAGCACTATTCTCTCTCTGCAGCTTTTTTACATGGAGCTAATTTCCATTTAACACAGTCTGGGCTATTGCACTGGTGCATTACGTCTGCTGTCAGCTGCTTTGCCAGAAATTACGTTACTTTCTAGTTTGCATTAAGCATCCAAAGTTAATTTTCAGAAATTCTCCATTTGGATTGAAATCTCTTGACATTCCTGGCTGTTATTTTACAGCAACATGTCACACCACTGCTAAGACCTTTTGTATTGTTTTTCTTCCACCCAGGCACACTGCCACAGGAGAAAATTTTTTGCTAAGCAGAATTTCAGTTTATGTGTTACATTATATTAACAAAGGAATATAAATCATCTCCACTTTAGGAATTGTTTATTAAGCTATGCCCACCACAACAGAATTCATCTCCTTGGGTGAAGGGGAAGAGGAGGAAGATATCAGATCTATCATCCAAGAAATCTTTAGTCCCACCACAACATTTAGAGGGTGTTTGATGAGGTTTTTGTTTTAACAAGGTACACTGAAATGTAATTTAACACTTCCCTAGCATAACTCCAAGATGCCATGTGCATCCATAGCTGGCATGAAGGAAGGGGTTTGTTTTTGTCATCGAGCAACAGAGTCCAGAGCCACAGAGCAAACAGCTGGACCCATTAACCACAGTGTGGGAAAAACCAGGATCCAAAAAACAGCCAGAGCAGAGGGCTTCTGGCAAAGGAATAATGCTGGGCTGCAACCAGTGCAAAGGCAGGGAACCTGGTTTGGCACTGGAAACTGCTGGCACCAAACACAGGTGAGATGGGAGCCACCTCCTCACCCTGCCTTGGTGCACAGGAGGACAGGATCAAAGGACAAAATCCTCCTCTGCTGCTGGGGGAGCCCCATGGAAAGGTTATTTTCAGTGTATCAGTACTGTGGTGAATTACATATTGGACACCATGGTGAAGAGCAGCCATGTATACTTTTATTTACTTTTCAAAACAACTAAAAACAACCCTGCACAGAGGGGTAAATAAGAAATTCTTGGACTGAGCAAGGCATTCATAGAGATTTGAGAAAAACCCCTTATGTAATTAAAGCAACCATTTCCACTAAGTTATCATTATTTTCCTGAAATGCTTTGCAGTAAAAACCCCACAGTTGTCTCAGATCAAGGAGGAAACTGCAACAGGAGATCATCAACTTCTGAATGTCAGCTGGTGCACAAGGAAACACAGAGGCTAGCCAGGGATAAATCTGACCCAACAGGCTCATTCTTCCATGAATTTTATTCAAATGCATTTCCAGCACCAGAGAAAGACTGAGGACTACAGGGTCAAAGAGGAACAAGCTGTCAAAGTCCACACTGCAGATTGCACGTAGCAGGTAAATTATTCTTATCCAAGTAACCTCCCATAATTAGCAATAATCTGTGAGTAGAACCTTCCAATATCCCACAGATCCCTTGGAACAGGTCAGTAAATTCTTGCCTGTCAAACTTTAAAAAATAGCTGTTTCTGGAGCAGGAAGAATCGAGGTGAGAAGAAGAAGAAAAGGGAATATTTATTTTCTTTGCTAAACCATCCACAGTGGAGATTTGCATTGCCTTTTGTACCATATCCCATGCAAGGACATTCTCATAATGCTATAGGAATCCTACAGCTGGAAAACACTCAAACTTTTGGCAAGTCATTGAATGTATTTGCTGAGACAGATTAAATGGCATTGGTGGCAAAAGTACTGGCATTTATTCATGGTATTATTAAATCTACTGTTGGCAGCTTCGTGTTTGTTAGTTCATGTTAAGAGAACAAGCAAAAATAAAAAAACAACAAACCTTTAAAAAGAGCTTGAATCTGTGTTTGCAATGAAGGCACTACAGGGAGCGCAAGGCTTTAGCTGAGATGTGTCACACACCGAGCGTTTAAATTCTCACTGCTGACAAAACACATCGCCCTGGAACCCTTGTTACACAACAAAATGCAAAGTTCACTTTTTCCCTGGTGTGAAAGCATGAAAGAAATGGCATTTCAAGTACTTTCCATCTCTGGGGGGAGCAGGAATAACTTTTTTCTCTCCAAGGTGAAATCCCAAGGATTGGTTTAACCTCCCCACACTTTCCCTTTCCGCTACAATCCACCTCAAAAATGGGAGATGTCGTGAGGAGCAGAGGAGCAACTGCTGGCATGTGACCTCTGTCCTACGACATCTCCACTATTTTTAATTTTCTCCCCTCACAAATCCTGTTTGTTGAACCAAATGCTCCTTGGCAAGGCATCTGGACATCCGGCTGCAGCCCAGGGTTTTCCTAATTACAGAGTGCAGCTGGAACCGATTCCCCCAGTCTCGAGTGCCTGGATCCTGCCTCGGGCCAACTGGCAGCCACCTCAGATAATGGTTCAGAAAAGATGTACTTGTAAATCAGCTGCTGAAGCCCAGATCGATGGTGAAGGTGAGGGTGCTGCTGAGGAATCATGGCCCAGGAATGTTTGGCAGGCCCAGGACAGCCCCGCACGGAGCCAGCTCAGGTCTTGTGCAAAACTTGGGACTCGGGAACAAATTGTGGAAAATGCTGCTTTCCCAGTGGTCCAGATCCTTTCCAGGCTGGGGGACACTGTCTGATGACAAAGCAGCTGTGAGGAGGACATGGAAGGGCTGGAGTGTGTCCAGGGAAGGGAATAGAGCTGGGAAGGGGCTGGAGAATCCCTGAGGGAGCTGGGAAGGGAATGGAGAATTCCTGAGGGAGCTGGGAAGGGAATGGAGAATCCCTGAGGGAGCTGGGAAGGGGCTGGAGAATCCCTGAGGGAGCTGGGAAGGGAATGGAGA
>VZTB01013919.1:0-21485 GCA_013397245.1 Thryothorus ludovicianus | reverse complement strand
AGCTCGGGGATGCCATAGCCCAGGCCAAGCTTGGGGATGCCATAGGCCAGGCCCGGCTTGGGGATGCCAGAGCCCAGGCCAAGCTCAAGGATGCTGGGGCCCAGGCCCTGTTTGGGGATGAAATCCCAGGGCCAGGTCAGGGATGTTCTCCCAGGCTGGGCTCAGGGATGCCAGAGTCCAAACCGGGCTCAGAGATGCCATAGGCCCAGGCCTGGCTCAGGGATGCCAGAGCTCAGGCCCGGCTCAGGGATGAAATCCCAGGGCCAGGTCAGGGATGCTCTCCCAGACGCGGCTCGGGGGTGCCGCAGCCCAGGCCTGGCTCAGGGATGCCACAGACCAGGCCCAGCTCAGGGATACCACAGCCCAGGCCCAGCTCGGGTATGAAATCCCAGGGCCAGGCCCAGCTCAGGGATGCCAGAGCTCAGGCTCCGTTCAGGGATGAAATCCCAGGGCCAAGTCAGGGATGCTCTCCCAGACGAGGCTCGGGGATGCCGCAGCCCAGGCCTGGCTCAGGGATACCATAGGCCAGGCCCGGCTCGGGGATGAAATCCCAGGGCCAGGCCCAGCTCAGGGATGCTCTCCCAGACTGGGCTTGGAGATGCCATAGCTCAGTCCAGCTTGGGGATGCTCTCCCAGGCCCGGCTTGGGGATGCCATAGCCCAGGCCTGGCTCCATGTTCGGCTGCATCTTCCACGTCCCNTGCACGCCCAGACGCGGCTCGGGGATGTCGCAGCCCAGGCCTGGCTCAGGGATACCATAGGCCAGGCCTGGCTCGGGGATGAAATCCCAGGGCCAGGCCCAGCTCAGGGATGCTCTCCCAGACTGGGCTCAGAGATGCCATAGCTCAGTCCAGCTTGGGGATGCTCTCCCAGGCCTGGCTCGGGGATGCCAGAGCCCAGGCCAAACTTGGGGATGCCATAGCCCAGGCCTGGCTCCATGTTCGGCTGCATCTTCCACGTCCCCTTGGGACTCAGCTCCCTGCTTCCCTCTGCTGCTCTGCTCACCCTTCCCTGGTTTAACTGAGCCGAGCCCCAGCAGCTTATCCGAGATCCTACTGGGATTAGCGGGAGCTCATCGGGTGCAGCCTGTGCCAGCAATAATTAGGGTTTCAAACGCCGGCGCCTGGTGGGAAGGGATTGTCATTTGTGGAGCCAGTGCCTTTAATGGAGAAACAACCCCCGTGCTACGGGAGAGGATAATTTGGCAGTTCCAGTCCCAGTGGCTCAGAGACATAAAATCCAGCCTCATCAATGTGTAAGATTAGAAGTAATTAGCCCCCATATGGTAAAGTCATCGCTTAGGAACTCGGGGCTGTCTGGGGGCTTTGTGTAACGATGCCTCAGGGACAAGTAAGATGGGACCTTTGACTTCAGCGATTTGGAAGGGGCTGAGACCTAATTAAATCTGCAAAGATGCTGTAACTGCATTAAAAGGGATTTTTAAATATGAGCCATATTCCGTTTCACTAAACAAACTAGGTGTATTCCACCCTGGAACAGGGAGAGAATTAATCAAGGGACGAGCAAGCCAACAGCTGCTGTGCGGCTGCCAAAGAGAAGATGATACAGGATTATACAGAATTGAAGAACATTTAATAAGAATTGAGGGATATTTACAAGAATTGAAGAATATTTAACAGTTTTTTTTTTTTGAAGGATGAAGTTTTATTCAGCTGTGGTGAAAACCAAGCCCATAATCCTCACTGCAAATCCAAGAGAGAATGTGGGGGTTTTAAAATCTGTTTCTCCAAATGTTTAACTGATAATAAACACTGATTGCCTTACATAAACAAAAGATAATTTTCTTGAAAAAAATATAACATTTACTTTTTCACTCATTAAAAAACCCCAACTTGCAGCTTTTCAAAGAGGGGTACACAGAGCTATTTTATTTCTGCTACTGAGCTCCACACAGCCCTTCCCATTTTCTTCTTCCTTTAAAAGGCTTGGCACTTCGTACAGGAGAAAGGGAAGATTTTAAGTTCGCTTCTCAGCAATGATTGCCTCATTTATATGATCTATCTTCTCCCAAGAATAAAAAAAATCACTTTATGATATTAATATTTTTCTAGCATAACTCAGCCCTCTGCCTTTTGTTAGTGCAGTGCTGAATCCTCAAAGCCTGGAATGTGAGTGGAAAAGTATTTTAAGGGCATGAACTTAAGAGTGGGACAACAGAAACATCCTGATGGCAAAGAGAAAATTTCACTGGGGTGACACAGAGATGTTTAGACACCTCATCATTCTGCTTAAAAAAGATTAATTAAAACAACATCAGACTCATGGGTAGGCAGGCCAATGCTGAGAGAAGTCACCAAAAATCTTCAATATTATTTTTCTAAAGTGCTAGAATCAATTTGATCTTTGCATTTATGATAGTGGCAGGACTACAGTTACTACGTTTACAAAAGAGTCATCTTCAGCCATTCCTGAGTGAACTCAGGGTTATTTATATTTAAATTGTCTATTGTTATTATACTGAAATGATTTTATACTGAAATTATCCATTGCTATTGATAGTGAAATTATCCCTTGTTTGGACAGCCTATAATCCTGTGGACTCAGCAATCTTTATTTGAGCCAAACTTGGGGAACAAACCTATAAATACATTTTCTCATAGAACACATCTACAGCCTACGGGATGACTAAAAGCATGTTATGAGCATGATCCCAAAAACGATTCACTCAACAAACATCACTCCCTACAAACCAGCCCCCAAAATAAAGAGGGCACCCTGTCACCTCCCTGGGGATGTGGTTCTGAGTGAACCACACAGAGATTTTGATCATGGAATAGTTTGGGTTGGAAGGGACCTGAATTCCCATCTCATTCCATCATGGGCACCTTCCAGTGTCCCAGGGTGCTCCAAGCCCCATCCAGCCTGGCCCTGGGCACTTCCAGGGATGCAGGGGCAGCCACAGCTGCTCTGGGTTGTGCACTGAGTGCCTCAAAAACTGCTGGGCTGTGGAAATTAACCCCTCATCAAATCCTGCCTAAATAGCTTTGTGCTCTTCTTTAATTACAGCATGTCCAGGGAATGGTTTCTCCTCTGCCCCATTTGGCAAACCCAGGTGTCATTCCCGGGGATATCCATCCCTGAATAATGCAGTTCCAGCAGCAGCTGTGTGCAAAAACTCCGTGGGCTCTTTCTTTACAAGAACAGAAAATTTAACCAGTGACTGTTTTTTATAGAGAAGCTTGATGGCTCCTCAATCACCATGAGAAAAATCAACAGCAGTCAAAGTGCTCTGGTATTTCAAACCTTCGAGTGACCTTTCAAGAGGATTTCAGTTTGGAAATAAAATATGAGGAAACTCTATGGATTTGGGAATTCATCTTATAGCCAAAGCCTTTGCTAAAGGTCTCCTGCTAGAAATGTAGAATAAACAGCAGTGGGGATCAAAGGTAGGGGAAAAAAGCAAGAGAAAAGGTGGGTAGTGACCAGCTGGTGACCTGGGTCAAGCACATATGTAATTATTTGTCTTCAATTCTGGGTGTTATAAATGCCCCTCAGCTTTTAGAAGGAGAGAAATCCCAGTTAGACAAACTGGGAAACACGAGGGAGACACAGGAAACAAAAGAAAAACCCTCACATGAAAAATAATCCCACACTATTGGCACAGGAAAAGGCACTGGAGAGAAGGAAAAGAGGGAATTTCACCGGGAAAAGTCTGGAGACTGAGGAGGAGGCTGCAAAGAAAGCCTGGCTCCATCCACCCAGAACAGAGCAGCAGTCAATGCTTTTAAAGTCGAGAGAGTTTTCATGGATTTTTTTTTTTTTAATTGAGGTTTTTTTGGGCTTTTTCTCCCCAGCTAAAAGCTGAAGAAAAATTGGTTGTAAAAGCCTCGGTATTTTTGGACAGAGAAAACCTCAGGTAAAAAAAAATAATAATTGCAAAGAACAGTGAAGACAATAAAAGCTGCATTTGTACCTGGAGCTTCAAAACAGCAACTGAGGCAATACAAAATCTGTGAATTTGAATATAAACACAGAGCACAGAAGCGCTGAGTAATCCAGAGGGCTGCTTAATTTTCTAAAAGGGATCTTGATATCACAGGCATCTCAAAATTAGGATGGGATTAAGATACATAAGAGGATAATCTGAAAAAAAAAAAACCCAAACAAACTCCAGTTGAAGTTACCTTGACAAGACGGAAGATCAGGGTGACAAAGGAGCAGAGCTAGAAATTAAAAAAAATATAAATAAAAGAGAGCATCTCCCTAAACTCATCTTAAATGAGCAGGAGTACTCTAGGAGCTGATATTTTCCCAGAATGGCCCAGAAAGGGGAATATTACTGCAAAATACTGACACTAAATAAGTTGGGAGTTGTCAGCAAGTCAAAAAAAGAATAAGGTACAGGGGCACTAAAACCATAAAATTCAGAAGATGCATAGGAAGGGGAATGAGGAGATGTGAAGCTCCTGGGTACGTTAAAATAGAGTTTTTCTGCACAAAGTGTAATTAAATCTTGAATCTCAATGACCATAATCAGGATAATGGAGTTACTGATGATCTACAACAAAATCCTGCCCTTCCCAAAGAGCAAATTGATCAAATCAGCCCATTAGACCCTTATTTTAGCAGGTATAAACTGCAAAAACCTCAACAGGAGGAGTTCACAGCTGCAGAACTCTTTGTCATACATTTTCAGAGGAATTCTCTAAATGAACAAAACAGAAACACATTTATTTAAGCCAAACCAAAATGCACTGGTCTGAGGAGGAAATCTCTGCTCTAAAAGAAAAATTAAGTTGTTTATTGAAACACAAAGCAGCACACTCAAGGCTTTTGCTCATCACATGTTATAGGAGGATATTTTAGAGAGAAAGGTCATAAGTTCCACTCTCCTTATTGATGTTGGGAAACAACAACAGATTTATTGTAAAGATTTGTCAGCAGCAGCAGTGAGGTCACTGTGCCCCAATAAAGAGAAAAATGTTCATTTTCCTGTAATCCCACCCCAGTTAAACCTTTCCTTACCCAACCCTTTGGTTGGACAAAACCTGTATTTACCTTATAAAGCTCCAATTCTGCATCAGCGTTCAGCTAATTGGAGGTTTGCTGTCATTAATTTAGATAATATACATTCATCTCACATAAATAGCTTCTAGCAGCTTCTTTAATTTAACCTTTCTTCTGGCCTCCTTTTTTCACTGTCACACAACCAGCAATTGAGAGCTCACAAATGACCTCCTGTGCCACAGCCCTGCCATAACAATCCATGGGAGGAATTTCATAAAACAGATTAAATTCTACAGCGTTGGCTTTGATGAATTAGTAGAATTTGTTCCCTGCAGATGCTCAGAGTTAATCTTGGATTTTTAGCTGAGTGTTGGAAAGAGTAAACCAGGGACATGTTGTAGTCTGGACACCTTTGTGGCTGAAATGGAAATAGAGCCACAGCATCCACAGAAGCAAAACTTTTCCAGGTTTCTGCCTTTTATCTCTCTTACCTCACTGCTTTAAACAATATCTGAGGAGGGACTTCCCATGACAAAGTGTTTCTGTATAAATTTTGAGATTATTACAATTATTCTATAATGATTATTCCTTCCTGCCTGGTGTCACATCACAATGAGGCAGAGCTGAGGCTCATTTTCCCACAAAGCCTCAAAGGTGGCAAATGATCCCAACATAAAAAAACGAGCTCCAGCACAGCAAATCACCTAAAATGTTTTGTTCAACATTAAATTATTATTCACCATTTAAATTAAGGATTGCAAGGGAGATTCATTCTGAGCCTTTTCCATTTCCCTCACACTCACAATTTGGCTAATGAACCAAGAAAGCAATTAGTGAAACATCTCAATTTATAGCAGGTTGAGGTAATCTTTAGCCAGGGCACAGTTAAAACTCCTGCACTGTGAAAAGGAGACTTTTCATCTCCTGAGGCAGCTCTGGGGAGTTAATGAGCCCTCCCAACACAGAGCATCAGCAATGGCACAATTTGTCATTTC
Source organism: Thryothorus ludovicianus (assembly GCA_013397245.1). Taxonomy (NCBI): domain Eukaryota; kingdom Metazoa; phylum Chordata; class Aves; order Passeriformes; family Certhiidae; genus Thryothorus; species Thryothorus ludovicianus. Next base: position 15,523 of record VZTB01013919.1, on the reverse strand, counting down.
TGGCTGCCCCGGATCCCTGGCAGTGCACAAGGCCAGCTTGGCCAGGTTTGGAGCAGACTGGGACAGTGGGAGATGTCCCTGGATGGGATTGAAGGTCCCTTCCAACTCAAACCATGAGAGCACAGCAGGGATTTCCACAAGATATGGAATTTTTTGAGGCGTTTACCCCATGCACCTCCCATCAGAGATTCCATAGCACTGTGGGGTGCTCTTCCCTGTTCCCCAGCTTTACAGGGATTTTGTTTTTGTGGGAGAGCACTTCCATGGATGATCCTGTGATCCCTCTGTGCCATCCCAGCGGGAAAAGGGGAGGAGGAAAAGGGGAGCACTTCCATGGGAAGGGGAGCCTGCCTGACTCACACAGGCTCCAGAGCAGGACACAATTCAGGAATTGCACATGGACACACTCAGCTCACTACAAAAATGCAAGAAACAATTCCACCTGCCCAAACATTGTTGAGCTGCAATCAACAGATCGCTCACGAAAGAAACCAGGAGTTGTGAACTGCTTAATGCAAACAGTTTTTCAGCACAAAAAACCCAGGGAATAAGGAAAACAAAGCTGCACAAAGAGCAGGATACATTATGGAAAATACAGTGGCAATAACATAACTTAGTGGTGTGCTGCAGTGTTTTCCCTACTAATGATTTGTGTCAATAAAAATTTAAGGGGACATGAGTTGATTAGGTATATTTGTTATTTTAAGACTTTATGACAGATATTCTTATAGCGAGGATTTGGGAATGGGCAGTAAACATGGGAAGTGGTTTTTCCTGTGATTTTTGAAATACAGTGCATCAATAACCACAACTTGGCTAATAAAAGAAATAATTCCAATTCAGCCAAAAGCTCCCCCTGAGGCTTAGGCTCGATTGGATGCTGGGTGGTAAAATCAGCCTCTCCCTTTCCCTTAGAATAGCAAAGAAAAACGAGAATGAGCTTGACTTATTGACTTCTTATTATTTACAGCAATGGCAATCTTAGGAGAAGCATGAGGCTGGGTAATTGAGTCAGGAATAGGAGTGGAAGTCTCCTGTGACAGCCTGTCATTGTCAGAGCTCCAGTTAAATGCAGCAGACATGGATTCAATTCATATTTTGAATGCCTGGATCAAACCTGGCCCCCAGACCTCTGGAGAGCTGCTTCTCACTGCAGCTTGGTCCTTCCTCTCTGATACAGAGAACATTAACCAGAAACCACAGGGGCAATCCTGCACTTGGTGCTGAAAATATTTCATTTGGGGCTGCATCAGAAATTCCATCCCCTTAGCAACTGGGAGATCCCTGCTCCAAGCAGGATGGGGAAGATGGGGCTCTGGGAATGTCAGAGGCAAGCGAGGATTCTGTGGGTGTGAAATTGTTGGCAATTATGTCTGAGCACTGGCTGCACATGTTTTTGCTGAATGTGTTCAGATTTACTGGAGGAATTGGCCTGAAGTACTCACTGAATTCTGAAAGGTCTGATTAAAATAAACTGTGCTCATGACACTTGTGCTGCACAGAGGCTCTGGAGCCCAGGGAGAGCTCTGGACGTGTCAGACACCAAAACAACAACAAATTAAAGAAAGGAATCGGCTCAGGAAATATTACTGCTGGTTCCTGAAAACAAGCTAAAATGCAGTTGCTACCTGAGGAGCACAAAGGGAAAGAGAAAGAACACAAGAAGCAATAAAGTTGAATTTGGATGTGGCAGAGCAGCTCCCTGCAGATCCACACAGGAGATGAGCACAGGTGATTAAGATCAATCATTCCATGGTGTCCTGCCATTCCCTTCCAGGCTGGAAAGGCAGTCCTGGGATGAAGGAAAGCAGCCCTTCCTCCCTCTTCCCTCAGCTGCCACAGCCAGGACAAGGCTCCATTTTCCAGGCTGGAAAGGCAGGCAGCAGCACAGGTTTCCTGGCAGCTCTCACTGTTCAGGCATCGCTGTGGGACACATACAGACATGCTTTGATGAGAAGGTTAAAAACTATTTATTAAACATCTGACTCTAAATTTATAGTATTTCTACAAAGACCAGGGATTGGAGAAGAAGGCTGACGCCTCTCCCATCCCGTTGGTCAAGACAACTGCCCATCAGTTGTTCTTCACACCAAGAGAAAGTATGGAAACAACCTCGTAATTTTAAAAACATTCTGCTGATAACAACACCCATGTGTGAGAAAGAGCTAAGAACTATGAAAAACATCAAGCTAGAAAGCGCCTCAGAAAACTTGAAAAAATGAGGGCAACATTCAGGTTTCTCCCCTCTGGATCCCTGTGACCTTTCTGGTGGAAGGAGCCACCAAAGCAGCTCTTACACTCTGCACAAGCCACAAATCCCACATCCAGCCCTCTTCCTGTGGAAGCTTCCATGAGCCTTCCCAGAGCACTCATTGGATCAGGGAGAGGTTTGCAGGGAATGAAATTTAGGAGGGGGACTATCCCCAACCAGGCACTGTGGGAATCCCAGAATGCTCAAACGTTTTGGGGTTGGAAAGGACCTTAAAGGCCATCTGACTGCAGCTCCTGCCATGGGCAGGGACCTTCCCTAATCCAGTGGTCCAGGAGCTGTGATTCCACCCCACTGCATCCCCTGCTCCCTGTGCCAGCCTCACGGGGGGAGAGCAGCAGCAACATGAGTGGGGCCCTTCTCACAGCCCTGAGCAGGAGAAGACCCCCTGGCTCCATGGAAGAGGGCTCAGAGATCCATTCCCAAGCCCTTTTATCTTCCCACCTGCAGGAGAACAGGACCTGCAGCGGTGTTTGGCTCCTGCATCCCCCTGCCACGGGGTCAGAGCAGGTTCCCCAGAGGACAGAAGCAGGAGGAAGCAGTTTCTGATCCCTCAGCTGCTGGGGAAGGGCTCTGTGCTGCTCAGGGAGGGTTTGGCTTTGGGCAGCACTGCAGAGCACAAATCGAGCACACAGGAGCCCAGACACAGAAACAGAGCTCAGGCCAAAATTCTGCTCTCCTGCCTGCACAGGATGCACAATGAAGATGAAACCTTTCTTAATGATCTGCTGGTGCCACTGTGAACGTGGGTACTGAGGAGACAGCAGCAGAGTGGCTGTGGTAGGGATGACTCCCCTGGCCACAGCTGAATTTTGTGTTTAAGGCAGAGCTGCAGCTCTTTGGATGAAGAACAGGTAATTTACCCAAATATAGAAATACTTCTTTGAACACAGAAGCATCTTTCTGCTACCTTACCCATCAACTCCAGATTAATTTGCTGTTCTGAAGTGTTTATAGGTAATATCATGAGAGTCTCCTTTTAAAGAGTTTTATTTTACAGCTAAATTGCTGGCTTGTATTCCAAAATCTCAGCTGCGAGGTTCCACAGATTTTGGGGGATGGTCTGCAGGGTTGATGTGCTCAATTTCAGCCTCTCAGACTCCACTATCTGCTTTTTTCAGTCATCCTGCTACGAGGCATTGCTCCAGGAAGGTGATTTTCCTTCCTGTTCACCACATGTCTGGCAGAAAATGCATTTTAGTGAACTAATTAAATAGAGTTGGATTGTACATCAAATATCAGTAATAATATCAGGCACTAACGTTCTGGCTGCTGTGAGAACAGGTTGCAATACACATTGTACCTGTAATACATCACTGGGATAATGATTTGATGCATCTGTGCTGTTAAATCCTCCCTTGGCAGGGTGAGCAGCAAGCAAAGGACTCTGGAAAATATTTATGGGAAAGAGGATACTGGAATGGTGGAAAGAAGGATCCTCCTCCAAGTGCTGTCCCTCTCTGCACTTCTCCTCCCAGCCACATTCCCAGGGCTTGTGTGAGGCTGTATTCCCAATTTTCTTCTCCTTTTCTGACCCTCCAGAGCATGAGCCAATCTCCTTTTCTGTATTCTACTTATAATTAAATTCCTGTTTAATTAAAATCTAGTATATCCCAGAAAAACCTGAGCTAAGTCAGCTTATGTTTTTAAATATATTTTTTCCCCCCCAAAGGATTCCCAAGTCCTTCACAAGCTACGACCACAGAATGATTAAAATTTAAGCTTTTCTTGGGTTCAGTTTTAATTTTGTGAGAGTTTCATTGAAGACACATTGAAAACTTGCCCTCAATTCCCATTTCTGTGGAATAAAAAAAGGGAGATCTTAGCTAAGCAAAACAATGTCCCCTGGGAGAGGAAATTCTTGAGATGCTCAAAATGCAGCACCTGTACCCAGTGGTCCTTCCCAAGTGCAGAGAAATAAAAAAAAGAATATTTTTTGGAGATCAAAGTTCACAGAATCCTTTTGGAGAATGCTAAACCTAATTCCTTGTTCATCAAGCTGGGATCTCCCCCAGATCCAGAAAACAGAGTTTTCAGTGACCCACTCATCCTCTAATGTCCATAATTCCCAGAAAATAGCCACGAAAAGAAGCAAAAAGTAGTAAGTATAATAATAAAAAATAAAAAGGATAATAATGGGCTCCTATAAATTGTCGGTGCCCGGGTTCATTTGGGCACTGGGGGATGGAAGCACAAGGTTCACATCCATCTCCATTAATATTTTCAGCCAAAGGTTAAAGAACAGTAAAACCAACTAAGCTGTCAGAGAAAATACATATTAGCATTTAGATTAACAGTTATTATCTCCGTTTCCCATCAGCAGACAACACTGAAATACGTGATGATGGCTTCAGATCTTTTTTTCAGAAAGGTTAAGGGGTCCCTGGATTCAAAGGGCTGGGAAAGACTGGCCTGGGAGATAAATGGCCTGGCCCTGGCATGTGCTGTGCATCCTCAATACAGCTGGACTCTGGCTGGAATTAAAACTCACATTGCAGCAGCAATTAAGAGACAGAAGTGGGTCAGGAGCTGTTCAAGGCAATGGAAAGAAAGGAAAAAACCCCAAGCAAGCAGCATTTGCCTGCAAGGGAACTCAGGCTGGAGAAACTCAGGCTGAGGTGACAATGAGAGGATCAAAGAGGGAAAGGAGAGCTGGGGTGGCTCAGCTCTGGGCTCAGCAGGCAGAGGCAGCTCCCAGGCTGCAGGGTGACATCAACTCTCTTTTTCCAAGGATCCTGTGTTTGATTGCACATGGGAAGGGCAGTCCTGAGATCCTCCCCCAGTGCCCTCCCTGCTGTGTCAATGCCCATTGTGGGAGCCACAACCACTCCAAGCGTGGAAAATAGGAATAAAACCACACTGCCTCAATTGCTGCTTGAAAAACAGAGGGATTTGGTGCAGTCACCTGCAGGCTGGCACAGACCCTCCCTGCAGGCTGCTCCTCTGCTTTTGCAATGCTGCACAGTGAATGCAGCTGAGGGAGTTCGTGGGCAGCTCAGTTTTAGTCCCTCAGCCACATAAAACTGAGCAAAGGCACCCAGCCCCCTCATGCTGATTAAAGCTTGCTTCCAGGATAATCTATTACACCTTAAATCTTAAAGTGTCCTGTTAACCAAAACTGCACCAAGAAAAGGTTCTCTCACTCTGTAAGAATTTTCAAGGGAAGTTTGCCTGTTAAAGTTTGATTTTATGCAGAAAGGAAATTTTAAAATAATTTCAAATGCTCCAAAGAGCAGCAGCTGGTTTCAGAAGAGGCAGAAGCTCTCCATGTGTGGCCCTGGGCTCTGCCCTGCTTCTCATGGGAATTTCCACATCTCCCCAACCTGCCCTGCTGTTTGGGCTCAGCCTCCCAAATCCATTTTCCATGTTGGCAGCTCCAAGTGGCACTAAGAATCCAGAGCAATAGAAGCAGAAAACTAAAAGCAACCAACTAAACCCAAACAGATTTGAAACCCGGACCCAGAGGTGTCCCAGAGCCCTCAAGGGGACTGTGGCCAGAGTTACCTTCTGCTGCTAAAACACTTCTTTTTTTCCATATATTTATCCTACAGACACAAGGGGAAATGGCTCCACATTCTCACAACTCTGCTCTTCCCCTTCCAAAAGGCAGCCAAAGGAACTGTCAACAGCTAATTTTGCCATTGTGTGTTTTCTGCACTGTTTTCTCCTGTGCCCCTCATAAATCCTGCACTGGTGGGCTTTAGTCACCAGCAAAGGTTTCTGTGCCACATTCCACCCCCTGCCAGGGGCAGAAAAGACATTTTTAGTTGTTTGTGATACAAGCCCGTGCAGCACCCTAACAATTAATAAAGGCAACACACCATCAGCAAGTGGGGTTACAACACTTGGAGCTGTTTACACTTTGCAGGGAGGGCAGGAAAGGGAATCCCTTCCCACAGAGAGTGGCCAGGGCATATTCCCACAGGAATATGAGCCCCAGTTGCTCAGAGGATTGCCAGGTGTGTGAGGCATTGCAGCATCACCCAATTAATGCAGTGATTAATGATGGCACTGATGGCAACTGGGACCACACACAGAGGAGGGAGTGGGGCTCTCCTCTGCTCATCATCCTCCCCAGGGAGGCAGGAATGGCTCAGGAAACCAGAGCAGCGTTTCTTGGAGGAGAACACCCTTGAAAATGCCCTGGGGGGATGTTGGGGCTGGGCTGGGGCAACCAGAGCAAGGACTGGGGGGAACTCTGCTCCTCCAGGCCTGGCTGCTCCCAAGGTGGCATTGGCAGAAGGGGAACTCATGGGGGACAAGGGAAAACCTTCAGTTTAAAAATATTCACTGCAGTTTGATCTGTCTATGGTCATACATTTAATACAATACTCACACCAGCTCAGCTTTTCCACTTAAAAAAAATAAATCACAAGATCATGGAATAATTGAGGTTGGAAAGGACCTCCAAGTCACAGGATCACAGCATCATTAAGGCTGGAAATTACCTCCACAGTCATCAAGTCCAACCTTTGACCAAATACCGACCATAGCAATGAGAGATGCAAGGATGACACATCAATAACCACAGACAACACCTTTTCCATACACAATTTGCACAGAAGAACTCAAACCCAGCAGCTCTACATCACTGTACCCATAATTTTTGATACCAAACAGGCTGAACCATTGCAGAGCATGTTTTGGCCAATTTTGACAAACTTCCCAACAAATTTGCTTCAAAAACCACCTCTAAAATGCTCAAAAAGTGATTAAAACTAGAATGGCCACTTTACCTGTGCCCAATGCCAGAAGGAGATCTTCAAATAAAAATTTCTCCATGTGTGGTATGGATTTTTTACAGATATAATTCAATCAAGAAGAACAGATGTAAAAAATGCGCCTTCAAAATTAATAAAGTTCAAATTAAAGTGCAACCTGTGTTTGTGGGGCTCTGCAAGGATTAGGAACTCTCCATGGAAAGAGTTCAGGGATGGAAAGGGACTTCCCTGGAGGGAAGTGATGCTCCTGCTGGGACTCTGCCTGGAGTAAGAGAAGGGAAATGCAGCCCAGGGCCACTCCAGGCTCTTGCAGCTGCCCCTGTGCCCTCCAGCCCCTGGCACTGGGGACACTTCACAGCTCCCAGCTGCCCATGAGAGCGATGTAACCTCAGCATCAAACTGATCCCGGAGCAAATAAATGCTGCCAGTCCACTAAACCTCATTTTTAAATATAAACCAGCACGTAAGAAAGCTGATGGAAGAAAATCAGCTCGTTCCTGATAGCTCAATGCAGCAACAAAAAGCCAATAGAGACTCAATGCCAACTTCACTTCAGAGTAAGTTTTTATACAATCTGGAGTCATCATCCAGTGTGTTTTTACTCATAACTTTTTCTATTTTGCCCTCTTTCTGGGTGCTCAGAAGAGAATTTCCCCCCACAGGAAGCATCCCCAGAGCAGTGACTGCAGAGGGTGACTCCCTCCACCCCACCACTGCTGGCAGCAGCACAAACACAGAGCACCAGCAGCACTTCATGACTATTTATACTCCACAGCCCCATCCTGCTGAAAGCTTTTAAGTAATTAGTTTTCCTCATTAACAGATGCACTGCCTGGGGAAGGGCACGCAGGGGCTCCTAAGCCCCATCCTGGATTACAGGGCAGCACCACACGGGCTGGGAGGGTAAAGCTCAGAAATGTTGAGCTGGGCTGGTGAAAAGAGCAACAAAACCACCACATTTATATAAAAATGTGTCATTCCTGCAAGATCACAGCAATAAAAGACATTCCCAGGGCATTACCACAATCCTATTTAAATATTATCGTATTTATCTATTAAATATTTCTAATATTTAATATTATTATCATATTGCTGATAATATTTATCGTCATTATTAGGGAGACACAAATACACTTTAAGGCATATCAGGAGTCTTTTGGTGCTAAGGTTGCACCCTATCCTAAAAAAAAAAGGCAAATTTTATATATCCCATGGACCAAAGAGTGACTTTCAAACACATGGAACAGGCAGAGCCAATAAAACACGTGGGGTTTGTACCTTCTCCCTGCCACATCTCATCCATTACCCCATTTTTCTCTTTCACACTTCCAGAGGCAAAGCGGACATCAGGTAAAGCCTAATTTAATATTATCACTAATGCTTTCAAACACATCAGCAAGAGCTGTGTTGCTAAAATTGCAGTGCAGAAAAAAAAAAATCCCAGGTAAAACATCGTTATCTCCTTGGAAAAGCTGGGCCTGGTGCTCCAGCACCCACTGATGTCCCCTGAAAGCAGCAGGATTATTTTCCTGAATAAGGATTACTCCCATGATTAAGGAGTGCAGGATTACATCCATTCTTTGCATATCTCCTGCTGTTTACATATCCCTGCTTTCACCTCTTGGTTTTTTGTTGTTTTTTTTTTTTTTTGCCTTTCTTTTTAACACATTTAATTACTGTTAGCACCAGATATCATTGTGCTGGACTTTTATCCCTTCCAAACTTGGCTGGGTTTTGGATGCCAAATAAGAAATGCTTTTGTGATCTAAACAAAGGAAATAAAGCAGAAGCAGCAGAATGTGGACTATGCAATTAAAAACAAATAAAAAGAGAAGGAACTTGTTATCCACAATCAAGGCTTATTCATGATTCATCTCACATCCCTGCTCCTACCCATGGCCTCTGCTCTCGGGAGCTGATTGTTTTTGTATCAATTTTTTAACTGTGCCAAGGCTGAGTTACCTGAGAGCTCCCAGGCACTGCTGGCAGGATCACTGCTGGAAAATAACAGCACTCAGGCAGCTGAGACAAATATTACAGGTAGGCTTGCTGTTAATGATTAATAAATAAAAATACTTTGATGTTTTTCACCTTAAAAAGGAGGGGTGAGAGTTGCTTTAGTTCGTCACTGCCACGTGCTTTGCATATAAAATACATCTTTTTATCCTTAGGAAAGCTAAGTTACTTTTCCAGTACTTTATGGTAAAATAGAACATTCAATGCAGAGTAATTAATTAAGAACTTAATGCAGGTCTCTGCTCATGTTCTCAACCCAATGAGAAATGCATCTAACTGAATAAAAAACAACACCACAGTCTGGAAGTTAAACTTGCAACAGAGAACCAACTTTTTTTTTTATGGAAAACAAAACTCCTTTCAGGTTCTCACATTTGACCCCGAATTACTTTAATCTCAGTTGGGGAAAATCACAAAGGGAACATAAATATCTTTAGTTTTAGCAGCATGCCACGGAGGGGGGTGAAAACTTAAATACCACCAGATAATTCCACCCAGCCCGATCCTAACTTTAGTGCCAGTTCTGCCGGTAGCGTTGCCACATCCCCTAGATTTAAAAACACAGACACTCGGCGCTTTAAATCGCTCCAAACTCCACAAAAACGGAGCAATTTGCAGAGAAAGACCGGCGGGAGAGAGGAAGGAGCTCGCAGGGCTCTCAGAACCCCCCCGAAGTGCCCAAACTCACCCGAAGGAGCCGCTCCCCTCCGGGCAGGGCAGCGGAGCCGCTCGGAGGCGGGCGGCAGCGGAGCCGCTCCCCGGGACATCCCCGGGACGGGACGGGATGGGATGGAATAGGGTGGGATGGGATGGAATGGGGTGGGATAGGATGGAATAGGGTGGGATAGGATGGAATAGGGTGGGATAGGACGGGATGCGCTGCCCAGCAGCCCCGCTCGGCGCTGCTCACAGCCAGGAGCTGCCAGCACATCAATTATTCACCCTGCAGCACCAGCTGCTGCTGCTCCGCTCACTGGGTGCTTTGTGCCCCGGGGGAAAAAAAAAAAAAAAAAAAAAAAAANAAATCTGATTTAAAAAAACCTGGGCATGGGCAAAGCTGATTGGGGACGATCTGAGTGCCAGGTGTGCCCCCCCACGCCCTTTGGCTGTTTGGCTGTCAAGGCTCCGTGTGGGTAGTTTGGTTTCTTGGTTTAAGGTTTGGAGTTGTTTCCCTCATTCCGAGTGTTCTGGAGCAAAGTGGGAATGTCCAAATATGCTGCTGGCACCTATTTCTGTAGTGACCTCTGTAGGACTTTTAAATAGCAAACACCTGTTTGTCAAAATGTTCCTGTTGCCAAAATGTTCCTGTTCCCAAAATGTCCCTGTTCATTAAAATGTTCCTGTTTGCCAGAATGTTCCTGTTTGCCAAAACATACCTGTTTCCCAAAATGTCCCTGTTCCCAGAATGTCCCTGTTTGCCAAAAGGTCCCTGTTCCCAAAACATACCTGTTTCCCAAAATGTTCCTCTTTGCCAAAATGTCTTTGTTTACCAAAATGTCCCTGTTCTCAAAATGTTCCTGTTCCCAAAATGTTCCTGTTGTCCAGAATGTTCTTATTCACCAAAATGTCCCTATCCCCAAAAGTCCCTGTTCAGCAAAACGTCCCTGTTCTAAGCATGAGAGGGGAGACAGAAAAAAAGCGCAACAAATTCCTAATTTACTTAAAAATCCGTTGCTCCGTTATCTTTGGAATCTTGTTTTGAAGGTGATGTTTTTCACCTGGATGCTTCAATTTTTATTGCAGGTTTTTGAAATAATCAGTGGTGGCACCATTTTTCTCCTCGATGTTTGCCATCTGGGAATCATTAGTAACTGAATATAACAATTTAATAATCATCCTTCTGATAATTGATCATGAGACTAATGACAACAAAATGAAGGATTTTTAATCATTTACCTGTGTAGTTATACAACACCTTAATGGGGTAAACAAAGATTGACATCATTTTCTCCAAGACTGCTAATAGCATTAAGAGCATTAATTTTGGTATCCATAGTCTAAACAGAACTATAGAAAAACACTGTTCAAAAATTATTTGAAGTCATTAAGGAAAATTAAAAATAAAAATATGTGATTCAACCTGGTTTTCTGTCCAAAAGGATACTGAGAGTTAATTTGATTACAGAGCACCAAGGGTTTTTCAAGGAGAAAATACCTCAAAGTACTTCAGAGGTAGATATTGCTTTAGAGAGAGTGATTACCTACTACAAAAATGTTCTGAGTACACCAGTGACCTCTGCATTTCTTAGATACCTTTCCAGAAAATATGCTTTTGCCAAACAAACAACAAAATTTACAGAACTTAAAAAGCAGAGAACATAAGAGCAGATTCCTTTAAATCCTTTCAGAATTGCGTTGTGCTCCTGTCGTTCACTGAATCTCCAGTACCTTCCTATCAGCTGCACGTGGTGATTTTAGCAATCTTTAAATAAAAATAAAAAAAAAAATTGCAATGATTTCAGGATTTCACCCAGAGAACCATGACATTGTAATGCAAATGAGACTGATGAATGTTTCATGGCAGACTTCAAAAATGTTTGCTGCTGAGCTTTTCTAGAGCAGCCCAGGTGGATGCACTTTTCCTCCCACCTTTTTCTCATTATTCCAGTTAGGATAAGAAAGAAAAACAACTTGGGGCACAAGGACACAAAATAATTTGCTTTTGCTTGAGAATTATAAATGAAGCTTATTTCTGCCTCTAATATTCTGTCTCTAGACAGGTTTAGACTGCAGAAAAACACAACTTGATTCAGTGTTTGATGTAGATGGGATTGAATGACTTTTAAGACTTTGATCACCAGCCTGAAACTGCAGCAGGGACAGAAGGGCTTGTGATTATCTGCTGGATTTTGGCACAAGGCAGGATCTGCTGTTCCTTCCAGATTGCAGGTGCACTTTGGAGGTGGTGATTACACAGATCCCTGCTGAGGTCACCCCCTCCTATGGCAGACTTGTGACAAGGGCCAAAAAAACACGTGTTTTCACCTGAACTGANGTTGTTTCCCTCATTCCGAGTGTTCTGGAGCAAAGTGGGAATGTCCAAATATGCTGCTGGCACCTATTTCTGTAGTGACCTCTGTAGGACTTTTAAATAGCAAACACCTGTTTGTCAAAATGTTCCTGTTCCCAAAACATACCTGTTTCCTAAAATGTTCCTCTTTGCCAAAATGTCCCTGTTCATTAAAATGTTCCTGTTTGCCAGAATGTCCCTGTTTGCCAAAACATACCTGTTTCCCAAAATGTTCCTGTTCCCAGAATGTCCCTGTTTGCCAAAAGGTCCCTGTTCCCAAAACATACCTGTTTCCCACAATGTTCCTCTNCCTGTTTCCCAAAATGTTCCTCTTTGCCAAAATGTCTTTGTTTACCAAAATGTCCCTGTTCTCAAAATGTTCCTGTTCCCAAAATGTTCCTGTTGTCCAGAATGTTCTTATTCACCAAAATGTCCCTATCCCCAAAAGTCCCTGTTCAGCAAAATGTCCCTGTTCTAAGCATGAGAGGGGAGACAGAAAAAAAGCGCAACAAATTCCTAATTTACTTAAAAATCCGTTGCTCCGTTATCTTTGGAATCTTGTTTTGAAGGTGATGTTTTTCACCTGGATGCTTCAATTTTTATTGCAGGTTTTTGAAATAATCAGTGGTGGCACCATTTTTCTCCTCGATGTTTGCCATCTGGGAATCATTAGTAACTGAATATAACAATTAATAATCATCCTTCTGATAATTGATCATGAGACTAATGACAACAAAATGAAGGATTTTTAATCATTTACCTGTGTAGTTATACAACACCTTAATGGGGTAAACAAAGATTGACATCATTTTCTCCAAGACTGCTAATAGCATTAAGAGCATTAATTTTGGTATCCATAGTCTAAACAGAACTATAGAAAAACACTGTTCAAAAATTATTTGAAGTCATTAAGGAAAATTAAAAATAAAAATATGTGATTCAACCTGGTTTTCTGTCCAAAAGGATACTGAGAGTTAATTTGATTACAGAGCACCAAGGGTTTTTCAAGGAGAAAATACCTCAAAGTACTTCTGAGGTAGATATTGCTTTAGAGAGAGTGATTACCTACTACAAAAATGTTCTGAGTACACCAGTGACCTCTGCATTTCTTAGATACCTTTCCAGAAAATATGCTTTTGCCAAACAAACAACAAAATTTACAGAACTTAAAAAGCAGAGAACATAAGAGCAGATTCCTTTAAATCCTTTCAGAATTGCGTTGTGCTCCTGTCGTTCACTGAATCTCCAGTACCTTCCTATCAGCTGCACGTGGTGATTTTAGCAATCTTTAAATCCAAAAAAATAAAAAAAAATTTGCAATGATTTCAGGATTTCACCCAGAGAACCATGACATTGTAATGCAAATGAGACTGATGAATGTTTCATGGCAGACTTCAAAAATGTTTGCTGCTGAGCTTTTCTAGAGCAGCCCAGGTGGATGCACTTTTCCTCCCACCTTTTTCTCATTATTCCAGTTAGGATAAGAAAGAAAAACAACTTGGGGCACAAGGACACAAAATAATTTGCTTTTGCTTGAGAATTATAAATGAAGCTTATTTCTGCCTCTAATATTCTGTCTCTAGACAGGTTTAGACTGCAGAAAAACACAACTTTATTCAGTGTTTGATGTAGATGGGATTGAATGACTTTTAAGACTTTGATCACCAGCCTGAAACTGCAGCAGGGACAGAAGGGCTTGTGATTATCTGCTGGATTTTGGCACAAGGCAGGATCTGCTGTTCCTTCCAGATTGCAGGTGCACTTTGGAGGTGGTGATTACACAGATCCCTGCTGAGGTCACCCCCTCCTATGGCAGACTTGTGACAAGGGCCAAAAAAACACGTGTTTTCACCTGAACTGATGCTGGAAAGGTCCTTTAGGATGCGTGCAGCATGAAAGGAAAGGTTAGGCTGCAAGGAAGAAGATAGGCAGACAGATATTGGCCAAGCCAGCCCTTGGAAGCGTTTCCCAGCAGGATGCACGGAGCCCAAATCCACTCCTGGCTGTGAGCATTAAATGATATCTCTGGCTGCAGCTGGGCAGGGCATTGTGCAGGTCCCTGTCAGCTCCAGCCCGGAGCTGGCACGTCCTGCCACCCCTCCAGAGGTCTGCAGGTGGGTGGTGAACAGCAAAGAGTGCAAGGGGCACGGAGAAGGGAAAGGGAATTGCTGTCTGTCGGTGCTATGTGAGTTTTGCCTGGGAAAAAAAAAAAAAATTGATTGGCAGAGTTGTAGCTCAGAGTCCCTGCTCAGACAGTGTCACATATGCGAGTCAGTGACAAATTATGCTTGACTGTGCTTGAAAGCTACAGAAATGTTGAGTAGCACGAGCAGGGAGATGGGGTTCCTATCCATTGCCATCAAAATATCATCTCTTAGTGCTGTTGACAGTTTAATAGCTACTTCTGGATGGTGGAGAGCATTGTGAAGAGCTGCCACTGTATTATTAACCCAGGCTCGAGCTTCCCTGCGAATCAGAGCAAAAATCCACACAAATGGAACTTCTGAAACAGTTTTAGATTAAAGGTGTGCTGGTCACAACAGGAATTATATCTGTCTGTCTGCATGTCTGGGGCATCCAATAACTCTTTAAGCCCTGATTACATTATCATCTGTTTCCTGAGATCACAGAACCATTAATGTTGGAAAAGACTCCAGAACCATCGAGTCCAACCATTAACTCAGCCCTGCTATGTCCACCACTAAACCATACCCCTCAGCATGTCCCAGGGGCAAACTCCATTTTAAAAATCCAGATGATGGAATTCTGCTCAAATTGAACATTTTTAATTCCATTTGTCTCCTCGAGGCAGCTGAGGTGGGATGTGGATACTGGAGGATACAGCGTGTGAATCTCCACTGCTCCTGAGAAAATGCAGCTGTGCAAGGTTGCAACTGCCTGAAATCATTCCTGGGTTATACAAAGCTGTGCCACACCTTGGAAATGGTTTGCAGGGCCCAGTCTGTCACAGTTCAGAGCAGATTTGTGCAGTATCACACAGCCTCAGCACATCCTGGGGCTGGGGAGGGACACGGTGATGCTGTGGCCACAGACAAGGTTTGGGATGCAGGAGATTGCAGTGACTGTCTGTTGATACCTTTAAATTAGCTATCACTGTAGTATCTGCTTTCTGCCAAGGTGCTGCAGGAAATCAGTGAGATGCATCTGGGAGGGGAGTGAATCAATTCCCTGCTCTGCCTGGGGGCTGACCCTTCCCTGTTGGCTGTTTCCCAGCTTGTCACCTCACTTATTTCCCTTTATTTCCATTGTTCCCTGGCTCCACTGGCAGGGAATGTGTTCCCTGCTGAGGCACCTGTCTAGAACTGTCACCTTCCCAAGGTGGCACCTGCCCCAGGTGGCTGAGCTGACTTTGGGATGAGACTCTCGGGATTTTCCCTCTGTACTCAGCACTGGTGAGGGGCACCTGGAGTCCTGTCCCCACTTAGGAGTCCCTCACATGAGAAAGGAAATTGAGAGGCTGGAACTGGTCCAGGGAAGGGAATGGAG
>VZTB01013918.1:495780-517996 GCA_013397245.1 Thryothorus ludovicianus | reverse complement strand
TATGTAATATGCAATATGCAATATACACACACACATATAGGTACAATAAATTTAGCCCTAGTGTCATAGTGGAAAGGCAGTATGTTATTTCAGGAGTCATCTTCAGATGGAATTTGAACTGGTTCTGGCTTCCAAGGGAATGGAGACTGATCAGAAATGAGGAATTTACACAACATTTTTGTACAAACGACTGGACTCATATTTTAGTACAACCTGAGAAATAACAACTGTGTTTTCCAAAGTTTCACTTAAACATCCTTATAATTCAGCTAGCATCTTTGTAACTGCTATGAAACGTATTTATAAATGCTATGAAATCATAATTTTGAAGATAAAAAAAAGCAGTGCTATTAGCTGGAAAAATAAAGCTCACCAAAAGGCAATTTTTATGAATATCTTAATTAAATATTTGGAGGTTTCTCAAGGCACCACTTTAGGCAATAGTATTTTCAAGCTGCTGAATATTTTTTTCTACTTGCAAGATGTTTTCTATCCTTTTGACACTTCAATGAAAAATGCTTGGACACCTCTGGAAGCCAGTAAGACAATAACTGTTATCAGAGTTTTAAAAATACATTTTTAACTGTCAAGTTTTTACCCCATTCCAAGGGTAGCATTTGAAACAATTTGGGAAGCAACATTATTAGAGTTACCTTAGTGAACTTTCAGAATGAACACTATTGCTCTTTGTGTGAAGAAAGCAGAATTTGTCTGCACTGGGTTAACACACATGTAGGTACAGTAATTTGACTGCATTACTTATATTAACAAATTTTAATGTCTGTATAAATATATACAGGGCTTGAGGCTATATGCACTCAAAAAACTGCCTGGGGAAATACACCTCAGTGGTTAATAAAGTCCTATTTCTTTCAATGTATCAAATGTAAATTAGCTTTATGTATATTCAAAAATTATGTTTTCCTCATAGTGAATTAAAAGAGATTAGTGGTCTAATTATACCTATCACCAGTGATATAAGATCTCAGCAAGATGACACTATTATGATGCCATAAATAATTTACTTATGTAGAGAATCACGCTTTACCATTTTGATTTTAGTACTTTGATACCTTTTTCCTAAGTATTAAAAAGCAGTTGTTCTCTGCACATTTTAATTTATATTAAAAATGTGACATCCAGTGAAAGATTTCCTTCATCTTTTTCCTTGGAAGAACAGCTGACAGTCTACCCAGCCCCACTGGTGAGCTTTTGATTCAGACTGTTAGGAACAGGACAGGAAGTTTGTGAGGGAAAAAAAAATCCTCTCATTTTAGATAAGTATCCCACGGTTATTTTTACTTTTAACACAATCTATTTTTAAATATGCTTCTTGTTTCTTCTGGTGTCCTCAGAAATTCCATGTGTCCTTTTAGGAACCAGTACTTTCCCTGTAAAGAAATTCTGTCTCTTGGCTTCACACAGAACAAATTTTGTGTTTCTCCACTACTGCCACAACATTTCAGCATTCTCTTCAAACTCCTTCTCTCTTGCTAAGAAACTCCATGGGTTATAATCTTTATTTACGCTTTAAACGTAAATTTAAATCCTGAACCATATTTAGATTGCAAATGTAATGCTGTTAGTGACTACATATGCCAACCAATGACAACGAATTTCAGATAATTAAGTTTAATTCCACTCAAATCAATCAATTTCAGTTTCACTGCCCAACCTTCACTGGGAAAGAACCTTTGAAATAAAAGCCATGTTCTTGTCTGAAATATTTTTTGTTGTCTCCTTGTTTTTCACGAGTGTTCTTTTAATTACTGTTTCATACTGTCCAAGCTTTCTATTTCACAACAATTGTCTATGACTACCTCAGATGTGAATGACTGGCTTTTAATAGGCACAAAATTGGAGAATAATTAAGGCATAGAAGACTTCCTGTCAATAGTAAAGCTATCTATGTCATCAGAATAACTGGGAAAGTCCAAGTATGGAGAGCTTCCCTAGGCTTTGATGGCAACTTAAAAAAGGGGGAAAAACATAGTTTAGCCCACACAACTTCCTTCAATTCAGTAGAAAACAACCAACTTTTCCAATATGCTCCTATTTCCTCTTAATAATTGAATTTTTAACAAAACTCTGGCTAAAGTTAACTTTTCCCAGCTATCCACGTTTGTTTTCTGCAGAGAAGACAGGAATAAAGTTTCTGTTTGTTTTGTTGGGTTGATTTTTTTTTTTTTTAAGAAGCCCTGCAGGTCAGTACAAATGGACACCTCTGCACCACAGGGCACAGAGTCCTTCCCACTGACCCAAAGGCTGGAGTGAACTCTTGTCATAAAGCAGGCAGGGAATGTCAGCTCCCCTCTGTAATTTCCACCCAAGTCAACTGAACAGCAACTGCTTGAGCAACAGCACCAGTTTACAGTGACACAGTAAAGCCCTTCCTTTACCACAGATAAATGAGCTCTGCCTGACATGTTCTGCTGAAGAAATGCAGGGCTATATATCTTCTGTGAAATGTCTATTGTTTTGCAGAGTTTATAGCAGGAAGTGAATCAGGAGACAGGGACATTTTGGGCAGAAGTCCTATTGTAAAGCCAACAGTAATGAAGTAGCTTTAGGAATAATACTGTTTCTTTTATACTAATTGAGTTCCTCAAGCCATGTACAGAAGCTATTCTCTGGGAATCTTATTAATTCCTTCCATGTCAAAGAATTAATAGGGAAAAAGGTTAGTGCCCAGGAAGCAAGCCCCACTATTCAACTTTAACAATAAACTCCTTCTACACTGATGCCATTATAACAATTCCTGTAGCTGTTTAGAGCTTGTCCATTTAATTCTTCATACAATACTGTCCTTATGCCAGGGAGCACTGGAGCATATGAAGAACAGTATTTTAGGACTGAGACACACATTTATATCAGCCCTGCCTGGCAAGTTATTATACTAGCCAAAGTCAGAACTTTTGAGAATTGCTATTTCCGATTTATTTTGCTCCCCTGAAAGCCAAAACAGTTTCTTTGTGAGATACATTTGGAGGATGACTGGCCCAAGGCCACAGTTAGTTACTAAGAACGAAGAGCTTGTCTGCTCACAGTCACTCAGATTTAAGCCCTCTCAGTCAGAGCTGAGACAGGCTTTAATGTTTTGGAGAATCAGACTGCAGCAAAAAGAGCTACCTTACCTCTGAATGAGAGCATCCACATGTGGTTGGTCATCTTTTCTTATCCATGTCAGCATCACTCCTGTAGTCAATTCCCTTAATTCCCTCAGCTCCAGTTCTTAGCAGAGCATGTCCCAGGCTCTCACCAGCCTGGGCACCACTTGGTACCATTAGTTCTGTCCTATTACAGCAAGAGATTTAATTAAAGATGCAGAAGTGAAAAGTTGAAGATTTTATCTCTGAGTAAGCACTTAAAGTTTTCCTTTCCAGTTTCTCTTCCTCCTAACTCGATTTTCACCTTCACCTTTCCAGATCAGGCACAAACCAGCATCTCACAGCATAATATCCACACATCACCCTCTTCCTCCTTCCACAGAACTATCAGCTATGACTGCTTTTGTTTCCTTGGCACTCTCCAAGTCTGCAGAAAAGCTGCTTTATGCACACTCATTCGAGCTAACACAGACTCTTTCCTTACTCAAATCCCTTCAGAGAATTTTTCAACGAGTCTTAAAAACAGACATTACGTAGCAACAGAGCTTCCTAATTTTGAGTTTCTCAAGAACATTTCACTGACGTACACGAGGCCTCAAGTTCTGCATAGAAAACGAAGAATTGCTGCTCACTTACAGATTTTTTTCCTGGGGCTTGTGTTGTGGTTTTAAGCCCAGCTGGAAATGAAACACCACCCAGCCTCTCACTTAGCTCCCTCTCTTCCCCTTCCCACACTGGTGGAGTGCAGAGGAGAACTGAAGTAGAACTTGTATGTTGAGATAAGAATAGTTTAATAATTGGAAGTAAAATAAAAGGCAGTAATAATGGTTAATAGTAGAAGTAGTAATAATAATAGTAATAACAGGGGAAAAAAAAATCACCAGTGATGCACAATACAACTGCTCACCCCCTGCAGACCCCCCTTCCCTAACCCAAACCTGACTGATTTGGGTGAGGGAAGGGGGGGTCTGCAGGATTGGCTGATTGGGTCTAACTCCCTCAGTTTAGAGACTGGCCTTGACATTCCATGGTGTGGAATATCCTGGCTGGTTCAGGTCACCTGTCCCAGCTGCTGTCCTTCTCTCTTCCTTTTGTGCATCTCCTCACTGGCAGAGCATGAGACAAGACAAAATGTAGTCCTGGACTTAGGATAAACACAACTTAGTAAAAACCCAAAACATCAGTGAGTTATCAACACCATTCTTATTCCAAACCTAAACCACAGCACTGAAACAGTTATTGAGAAGAAAATAAGCCTATCTCAGTTGAAACCAGGATAGTTTAGTACTGATAATCAGAAAATTAATCTTCGTATATTAGAATTCCATATTATTTCAGTTTTGTTCCTTAAAACTCCCTTTACATATATAGGTTTTTCATATGTTAGAAGTGAAAATATAATTAGCCCTTCAAACTTCAACCTCTGCAAAAAGTCTGTCAAGAAAAGGAAATGAGGGGAAAGCAGTCTGATGTATATAATCACTAGACTGTTGTTTTTAAAAAGAAAATGGAATGAGATCAGGAAGAGAGGGTCACTGCATTTGCAGTGTCTTTGAATTCTTGCTCTTTAAAGAGAACATTGCATGACTTGTTTGGGTCAGCAAGATAAATTACTAGTAATATATTGATTGGAGATATAACTAAAATGTGGTATCAACATTTGAAATCTTAATTTTAGTTCTGAGATTATTTACTACATAGTTAAAGGTTCCTATCAGGTATTTATTTTCCTTTTTTCCCCCCTAGTTAGTAATGTTTCAATGCTTTTATTTTGAGGTAGTACTGATAATTTACTAGATAATTAACAAAGATGTTTTATCCTCAAGAGTTTGAAATATGCTTCTTTCCCAACACTACACTGGGCCAGAGAGAAGGATTTGCATGTTTAGAACTGATAGGTCTGCTACAAAAATATTTTCCATATAAAATACTTCTTTACAAATACTTTACTTTACTCAATGGATCTGCTATACACTGGGACAGAAATATTTAAAAGCAACAGCAAGATTTCCAGTCCTGACTTTTGAAATATTGAATACTGAGGATGCACATGAGCTGACCCTTTCCAAGCCAGTAGAACACCACTAAACAATTAAATAAGAATATTCAGCATTAGTAATATTACAGATAGTGCATTACTATTTTGTGTTGTTAATGTCTATGCTCTGGAGGCTCTGATGCAACTCATGCCTACCTGTAACAACATCAGAGACAACACAGAGTACCACCAACAACCTAGTTTGGAAAAAGAAGATTATTTAGATGCTTTTATGAGTTTCGGGTCATTGTGAAATTACAGCTAAAATTATCCCCTGGAACCAGTCTTCACAGCCTTCCACAGCAATAAATCCTGAAAAATCAGACCTGGTTTTGCTGTCATGTTAAGCCTTCCCAGAAAGGAGTGCAACTGTTGCAATACACAACACATCCTCTGTCCCAGCCACAACAGAAATTAATCACAAGCAGTGAGAGAAAGCTTCATTTTCCTTCTATCCCAATACACTTGTTATGTTACCTGCCTGTCAAAAATATAATCATACTACAAAATTGTATTTACTACAGGCTCACAATCCCTAGGGCTGTTACTATTTCCCACTTTATCCCTAACAGGCAGCTGGGGGCAAAACCAGAAACATCTGCCCACTAAATACCATGGAATAAAAACAACACTGATAATTAACACATCTGACTACAACTCTACTTAAGAGCAGCTTGCCTGTCAAGGCTCAAATATACAAGCAAGACTTACAGTTAGGAACTGAGAAAAACCAGATCAACCATCCACCACCACCAAACCCCACAGCAAAAGACTCAAACAGAAAACTCCAACCCCAAAATAGGAGACCTGGAATTTAGGTGAGCTTTACCATCCTGCAGTGATCATCTTGCCTTTGCCTTACTTATTTCAAGAGTCAACTAGAGTATGCTTTTGTAGAGGCCAGTGAGAAGATTCAAGTCTGATGAAGAGAGAATCAGTTAGATTTTATTTTAGTGGAGTATACAAGATTAATGAAGATTATGCTCGGAGTGACTCAGCCTACAGATTTCATTCTTTACTGCCAGGATAAACCCCAGATTCTGTGTAAGGGTACTGGTCAGCCCAGCCCACACCTGCCTTCCTCCCCAACACAAGCTGCTCTTGCCAGACTGTGTTCAACTGTCCCAGAGACCCTGGCTTGCTGCCCTCCTCTAGGAGGGCCTTCCAAAGCAGGTGAAGTGGTGCAGTTGCAGGTGGTCTGGTTTAGGTGTTAAGAAACTAAAAACTTTTGGGAGTTAAACTTTATAAAAGAAGAAAAAAAGGAAAGAAAACTATAGCAGGGAGAGAGGGAGAGGGAAAGAGAATAAAAACAACCAATGCATGTTACCATTTATAAATAATCACCCAATATCTGGTGGAAAGTCAAGTGGAAGCAACAGCCAATCACACCCCACTAGTTTATTTATATGCTTTGCTGTTAGAACACTGAAATATCATCCATTTTTATCTTTTGCTCCTTAGTTTTGGTAGCTAAGTTTTGGATCTTAGTTTTGGTAGCTAATCATAACTATTCTTATCATAGCTACCAAAAATAGCTTGCCATATTCAACAATATTTTTGTTAAATAAAATATACAAAAATATACAGCTATTTGACTTATATACATGCATAAATACACTGGGACATTCTGGTGCAAATAAAGATTCAGCAGCAGCTTCAAGCAATGAGATTTATCACAGTATCTGGTTGTTTTGTCTGTTTTCCACAGACATGCACTATCTCAAAATAAAAATTAATGGCTAGAGAAACAGTCCATCAATATACCATTGAAACACTCCCTCAGTACATAAAACTTCCTACCTTTAAAGCGTTAGCAGCTTGGAACACTTAAAGGAAATAAAAACCTCCAACCCCCAGCATATAAAGACTTGCCTTTCAAATTGTTACTACTGGTTATAAATCAATAGGTGCATTAACTGGCAACAGCCTCAAGTACATGTACGGCTAATTTTTTTCTACTTGCTCTTTTTTTACTACAAGAATCTGAACCATCACTGTGAAAATATTAATACTTACCACCATCACCCTTTTATAGAATGCACAGCTCATTTATAATTGGCAGGAAGGGATAGGCTACTAGAGGAAATAAATACTATCCAGAACAGCAAGGAGTTTCTTTCAGAATACGCATTTTGAGTCGCCATCTTTTTAAATAAAGTTCTTGATCATTATTGAGAATTAGTTTATAGAAATTATATAAACATAAGTGTATATACACACACACTCTCTATGTATTGTTATAATAATTACCAGGTCAGTATATGTCTAGTACAGTTCCTGGGTTTTGAGTGTTTGTTTCACTTCTCAAAGGCTGTTTTGTCTCCGTTAGTATTTCCTACATGCAATGTAGCAAAACATAGGAATCTGTTCCAAAACTTCAAGTTATTCTTGATGTCTTCCTACCAAGAGTGCAGCTGTTTTTTCTGTCATCACTTCCAAGTGGTCAGGACAGGCTTTCCTGAATCTCTTGCACGGCTTCCTTTGGCCCCCGTGGACTGCCCGGGACGACCCCGCAGGTCGCGGTCGGTGCCATCGCTCTGCGCCATCTCTTCATCGTATCTGGAGGCATAAGAAAACTCCTTCAGGGCCTTGTCCTGTGCACTAACAGCACTGGGTCCTGCACTTTCTGCTTCTACACTCTATTCTGCTCCAGTTCTTGGCTAGAACTGGAGTTTGATACAAGCTGTTCCACACATAGCTTCATGCAGGCACAGCGTGACACACAGCTATGATTCTATGAATCTATAATTTTACAGATCATTCTGAAGTATCCTCAGCCCCTGTTTGAAAGAAACAAGTCATGTGGGAGCTTTAGAAACTCCTGAGTTTGTGAAATTTTGTGCTTGTGAAATTCCCCATGTAGGTCTGCAGGTCTGTGGTTAAGCAGAACATCAGCCTGCTGCCACTTTAAATAACTCCTGAGCTATTGTTTCAAAGGGAGGATTGTTAG
Organism: Thryothorus ludovicianus; assembly: GCA_013397245.1. Lineage (NCBI taxonomy): Eukaryota > Metazoa > Chordata > Aves > Passeriformes > Certhiidae > Thryothorus > Thryothorus ludovicianus. The sequence continues at coordinate 509,901 of VZTB01013918.1, read as the reverse complement.
CTGCAGTGTTAAAACTCCACTCTTGCATCACAGAGTGAGCAGGGAAAGAATGAGGTGAACTAAAAAGCCATGTGATCAAACAAAATGCATTGGATGACATGTATTTGTTAACACTTAACCATAGTGATGAGTGGTTCTGGACAATGTCATATCCATAACACTCAAAGCAGTGTTTATCATTATCCATTACAGGCTGGGGAAAAAGAAAATACAGTAATAGGTATTAAAATATCTAAATCCATTACAGCCTCGGAAAACCTCAGCATAAATTGACATTTCAGCTGCTATGCAAATTCCAAGCAGAATATGGTTATAGACAGGTAATTGTAATTAACAAAAGATAATACTAAAAAATTTTGCAGCAAAATCATACTATATACTTAGTTATACTGTTTTATAGGTATTCATAGGAACCATGTGTACAACATTCATAAAATCTTAAATCCTAATTCAGACCACTTATATTTAACTGCTTTTACTAGTATAGAGAAAAAGTATTTGAGTATGAACTAGTGGATCAGCTATGTACATGAAGTGTATTCCTGATACAATAAGCTATCACACCACTAGTGCTAGAAAACCTATCCAGACATTTTCTCAAAAAAATGAGAAATTGTGTCAGCAATACAGTATTCAAATCAGTGTTCTTCTGCATAAAACAAATCAATCCTAGATAAATCTTGCAGACACTCCAATATAAAAATCTTAGTTCCCATCATTTGTCTCCTTATAATATAGATTGAAGAATTTAAAAAACATCTGACAATTTTTTTTATTTATTTATTATTACATTCATTATTCACAGGATTCAAGAGGCATTAATTTTATGAATTGAGAGAAAATCTGCATCAAATAACTTTTAAACCACAACCAACTATTTTAACTGTTTAAGTACCATGTATACACTAGCCTTCATACAATTGAAGTTCTGCACCTGCAGAAGACAAACATTCTCTTTGCTTCTGTCCCTCAGTTCCAGCTGCTGGAAGCTCAGAAGGTGCAAGCAGGGGCTTATCAGACAACATTCTCTCTAGACATGATGCAAGGGAACTCTGCTTTAATGCACTCCCACCTCCAACACAGCCCCAAAGAAATGAAGTGGTAATTTGTGCCCATTTTTCATATCAGAATGAAGATCACCTTATCTTTTTGATCTACATTACAAAATCAAAAAAAGTGAGGTGACAGAAAAAACACTGGCCTTTATGTGAAACATTGATAAAAACTTACAAGACTTCATAATTGCCCAGAACCTCTTTTGGTGGAGATTTATTCCACTTGCAGTCAGGAATTTCCCCGTTAGGCACAGCAATGTTAAGGGTGTCATTAATAAGATTGTACTTCAAGATGCGATCATTAGCAGTGCTGGAAGTGAGAGAAGGGGAAGCATTAACCTACAAAAGGCAAAAAAAAACCCAGTCAGGATCGGTTTTTGGAGTGTTCTCCAAACAGCATGAGTGATGTCTCTGTGTACCACAGGGGAAATTGAGCCTTGGAGGCTCACAACACATCTTTCAGTTCCTCAGGCACTGCAAGGAATTCCCCACTGGGCATTTTTCTCTTTACTCAGACAGGAAAGTACCACTCTGCTAAGTGTCTGCAGTGTCAGCCTGAAGATTTCTGTTGAGAAGAGATACACCAGGGTGAATCAAGCAAGACAGAATGTTTGTTTCATCTTCTGTTTACATAGTTACAAATCCCATACATTTGAGTGCTTAAAATTTGCCCAGTTTACGTGAATCACTGTTACACACAGAAATCTGTGGCTCTCTTCTGGGTAAATAACTTTTCTCTAAGTTCTTATCTGAGTTCTCCCCTGTTAGATTGTAAGCTGGAGAGCACTCTATTCAAAGCACTACATGGTATCTTGTTTTTATTAAACCTGGGATTCATTTAACATATCTTTGTTCCACATTTATTTTGGAGAAGTAATATCACAACGATAAACAGATAATTTTTTTTATGAAGTTCACTTCAAATTAGATTGAGAAGGAAAAGGGATGGATAGAATTTATGTTGAACATACAGACCTAAAGAGAAATTTATATGAAAAATAAAAAAGCTTTCCAAATATCACAATTATCCTTTGTATGCCCCCTTTGTTTCCTCTCAATCTATAAAATAAAGGCCATGACAGCATTTAAAAATTAAATTTCATATTATGCTCCATCAAGTCATTGCCCATTTTCCAGGCACTGATCCAGTATTTAACAGGGATGCTAACATTCAGACTGCCTCTGAACTGCAATTGTATGGATGAACTGAATTTAGAACCCAAAACAGAAAGCCACAAACAAATAGAAACACCAAATTAGTAGGAAAGCAAAGCACATGCTAGCTTGGTCATCACATGCCCTACCTCACTTACCACAATTTTTCTTAATCCACTTACCCAAAGAACAAAAAATATTCTTTAAAAAGAGGAAAAACTACATTGAAATCTACTTAGTTTTATTCTGTGAAATGAGAAGGAAGTTTTTTCCTGTATTTTATAGAACTTTACCTCAATTAGCCAGGGTTTAAGCTTGTCATCAATGATAATGTCATATCCATAACACTCAAAGCAGTGTTTATCATTATCCATTACAGGCTGGGGAAAAAGAAAATAAAGTAATAGATATTAAAATCTACTCTTCAGTAAGTAACCCAATTACACATTTTCTCTGCTAAAATCACATGTGATGACATTATGAATCTTCTACAACACTCTTCAGTGCTGTAACTCAAATATAAGCTTGCTAACTAGTAGGTTCAGCATTGCCTCTTTATTTGAGGCTGTATGTAAATATTTCAGTACTAATGATTGCACTGATGCCAAGCATTAGGTTATGTTAATTTCCCATTATGCTTCCACAGTGAAAATAAGTGTTTATATACTTTGCAGAGGTAATAACTATATTTAAAGCCTGCATGCATCAGGACAAAACAGAAAGTTTGAAAATTTACCACTTCATGTAATTGTGAATTCTTTTAAACTTTAAAAAAGCAATTCAAAGAGATTTCTTCTGCTGCTATAACTATGCAGAAATTTTAGGTCAAACAATTACAAAAAACATTTTGTAAATTATAATTAACTATAACCCCAAAGCCAAGAGAGACCAAGAATCAAGCTGGGCTTAGATGCACATCCTCTAGAGAATCTGGAGCTTTCCAGCATCTGCTAAACATTTACAGTATGCATGGTATGATACTTTCTTCTATGTGAATCTCATTAGATCTTTCAGAGAAAACTTTGTGAAGGTTTCTGAGCTGTTTTCCCCATGACTAATAATGATGCTTTTCACTTCTTCAGGGACTGAAAGGGGGAAGGAGGAACAAGAATCTAATTACAGGTGCCATTGTCAGAAGGACAGAGGAACAAGAAATTTCAAGCTCTATCATTCTCACCACTTTTCCTCTTCTAAGGTTTTGTTAACATTTGATTATATCCCTTTCCTTCTCCCAAGTACCTTCAGATGTGATTGCACAGCTGAGGCCAAGCTAAGCCATGCTTCCCCAGCTCCCACTGATCCTAGCTGCACGACCTTGTCCCTGTTTTTGTGCTGGTTCTGGTGCTCACCTGCTCCTTCTGTGACTCAGCTTATTCCCCTGGCAGAACACCCAGCCATCAATAAAGCAAGGTAGTAATTGTCAGTGCACAAGTGAGCTGATTCAGCTCTAAATGGTGCCAGGACCAACCCAAAAGAGATGACAAGACAATGTACTTTGGACCAGGAGAGCCCTTGGCATCAGTGAGCTCCTCGGTTACCCCAGCTGACTCTCAGAGTGATACCTGCCCTGTAATGTGATCATAGAATATTACTCAAACACCAGAAAGTCACTCAAGCAGAGAACTGGCTGCTGCTTCTTTTATTTCTTAAAATAAATTCAGGATAACTCTGTGACTTGTGTATAGAAGTGGTAAAAGTACATTATGTAACTCTGATGAACTAATAGCCTTAGGTCTCCTTTGAAAAACTGTCCTCCAGAGATTTTTTCTCTTTGACACATTTGTTATTGCTGGAATGACGTCACAGATTTTGGCAGAACATAATACTATTCACAAGGACAGTATCAAGTCATATTAAATAGTTCACAAATCCCTCAAGGAAAAATATTTATTCACTCCTTCAAATATCTAGAGACAGCTCAACCCACTCACCCACCCATGACTCAGCTCCCTCATCTCAAGAGATATCAAGGAACGAAGAGATAAGAGAGCTGCAGAAATCAGCATCAACACCATCACTCAAAGAGCAGAAAAGAGATGCAGGGGCTTGACTGGCAAGCTCCCTGTCATGGTTCTGGGAAGCCTGCACCTGGAATGCTACAGCAGGCAGCACTCACCGCAACAGCCTTCAGGGACTGCACAATTATCCAGTGGATTTCATCAAATAATTTGTTGGTGACCTCCTTTCCACGGGTGCTCTCCAGGTACAGGCGTAAGTTACTCACTGTCCACTTGCCTCCATGGATATGGTTGTAGTCATCCTGAAGAGTTAAGGAGTTCACTAAGTCTAAGATTTGGAAGATGTTCAGCAGGATTTTTTCATCCCCACAAAACATGCCCTTATACTTACAAGTACTGCTCTATAAACAAACCTGGCTTATTGCTCTTGCAGTTTTATGAAGACCTCAGCTTTGAACTGCACTCTACATAAACTGCTTTTATTATAGCTCTAATATGCTTGTATCACACATTGCAAATCGAGTAATAAATCTTTCTTAGGAGAAAAAAACAACAGGTACTCTGACAGTTTTATAGTAAAGTATGAGTTATGGTTTGGAAATAGAAGTTTTAAAATGTGAAAGGAAAGAACTGAATGTTTTGCTCCTCTGGGGGTAAGGAAAAAAATCAATTAATGAGCAACAGAACAATTTCACTGAAGGTAGCTGTTGTAAAATGCAGCAGTTGAAAGTGTTTGTCTGTGTTTATTTACTTAAAGTACAACTTGTCTAGTACAACTGTTCCCTGGTATCTTCTTAATGGTGCTGATAAGTTACATTCAAGAACATAGTGAAATAGCACCTGCACTGTTTTTAAAAGTAGAATTTTTCAAGTAATTTGGTACAAAACCCCACTAAGTGTTACTGAAACTGAACAGGGGAAACAGAAGGTTACCTTATGTTGTCTTTTCACAGGCTATCAAGGCTCTGCATTTATTCTCTTTAAATGGAAAGACAAGAGCAAAGTGAGGGTTGTTCATACTGATGGAAAAGCAGCTCAAATTAGGTACAATTTTAGAAGACTAAAATTGTACAGTCTAAATGCCTCCAAAGTTACAGGCATATTTAAAACAGAACTAATAGGATGGATAGTACAGCTTTACATTAAACTTCTCGTCTTCCTTTCTGCAAAACTGATCTGATATCAGTGGTTTACAATTTATAAAAAGCTTTCCAAATGTTCTAGAAATAATTCCACATTTTTAGGCTGCTATTTGTACATCCATTTCTGTTGTCCCTTATTCTAAGTGACCTCAGCACCATGACCACTTCTTTTATTTGGGAAAAATCTTGAAGGCTATTCTTTGACGGGTAGAGAAGATGGAAGGGAGTATAATAACAAGGAAGGCAATATTGGTACCATGTGCCTCACACCTTCACTGCTACTGGCAACAGCACCAAGATTTTTTCTCTAGGTTTTATGGGACTTGCTTTCACCATAAGTAATTCTCAGTGTGCCCTGTACGTTTGAAGCACTTCACAAATCAGCACCTGAGCAATCAAATGTTTGTAGTACTGAAAAATGGCATGATTGACCACTTACCCTGGTTTAGAACTACCAATATTATCACTCACATTGTTGTTACAGCAATATCCAGAGCAAACCAGTTCTGCTATTTTAACATATCCTATGGAACAGTAGCAGAGAAGGCACATGAAGCAAGGTTTCAATTTAAGATATATATTGCATATATGTTGTGTATGAGTGCATGTGTATACCTACATTAATATAATCAAGAGTGTGTGTGTGTGTGTCCATATGTACTGTTTTCCATACCATTAAAATAAAGCTTCTGGCATTAGGAAGTGCAACAATAGAGTTTTAATGATTGTTCCAGAGGCATGCTTTGTAAATCACAGACATCCGCTAAAAACATCACAGGGACAATCATTATCAAGTCATTCCCTGAAGGAACAAGGCTCGGGGAGTGACATTTTATGCCCATCTCTGTCACCCCTGCCCCACTAACCTTGCCTCCCCACTGCTGAATTTCAGCCTACTTTGACATAAGGAAGGGCTGTCAAAGCTCTCATGCTCCCAAGTGAATATCAATGGCAAATTACAGGACAGAACTGTTCTGCAGGAAGAGCTCCAGCTTTGTCCATGCAAGAGGAAGCCACCAGATGGCCAGGCAGCACTTATTTATCTCAAGTTTGCAACTGCACACTCCTTTTGTTTCTCACAGAAGGAAGGCAGGGGCAGGAGGCTGGGGGAACCATTGGAAGAAGCTGCAAAGTCCTGTGATGAATAAGTGCTGGAAAGAAGAAATTTAATTAACTGCCACAGAGAGAGAGGGAAGGGGAAATGAGGAAGGAGATTTTAAGCCATTATTATAAAGTACATATCCACATGATCCAAGGTTCTTAATTTCATTGTTCAAGTCATAAGTGAGCACATTGGCTTTTAAATGAAAGGAGACCCCTGCTGTCAACTACTGTGAGTTAACACTGAAAATATCACACTCTATAGAGAGCTGCAACTCATTACCTTGACTTCTGATTTGTGGTTTTCTAAAATTTCTAAATTCTAAAATGTATTTATTTGTAAGTGCAAGGTGAAGTATTTTAATTGCAAGATGACAAAGAGCATGACAAAACTTTATGATTCCAAGTTTTTGGGACAATTTAGGAAAATCAGTCTTGCTACAAAAGAGCATCTAAGAACTCAGCACACTCACCCCATGTTTCTGAATGGCAACGTTTGTCAGATGCACAAACATGTTATCCAGTTCACTTGTGCTCGGGGTGTACTTCACTGTGCAGAACCGGCAAAATCCAAGCTTATACCTTAAATGCAAAAAGTCATTAAAACCTGTTAAATCCCTGTGAGAAGCAAGGAAGGAGCATCCCAGGATACCATTTACAGGTTGAACTTCCTTGTGCAACATGCACAACATTATTTTGACCACACTGGACATTATCTCTAAGCAAAATACAAAGACATGCAGCCTTACATGTAACATCTCAGTGGACGGTAGGTCGACACCAAAACATAGAGACGAAGATCAAATTTCTTTCCACCAATTAGTAAGGGATTGTTGATGTAAAGAGAAATCACATAGGCTTCTTTGGAAGACTGAGAGACAAACCTGAAAAACACAAACCATGTCTCACAATGCAATAGTTGCGACAATACAATCCCTGAAGTCTTCTACTGCTTTAGAAGTGTTCTGTAAATTTTGAGTTGACTGAAATCTTGCATCTTTTGCTAAGAAAACGTATAAAGCTGTAGTTAATAATACACACTGGGCACCAGGCCTTATACCAAAAAATAGCTGAAAATACTGTCCAGATGACCAAGATAATTTACCCATTCAAACTCACACAGTAGCTGACCAACACACTCAGAATGCAGCTCTACGAGCCAGCCTTTTCCCTCAAAGAGAATTTAGAGCTTGGCAAGCTCCAGACAAGCAAAAAGAATGTAGTGTATTACCTTCATTAATCAAGGTCTTGTATTACTAGAACATTTGCATTTCTGCTTGGTGTGCAACAGCAAACCACTGTGAAAAGTTAATATAACTTTCACATTGTGACATTCTTCAGATTCCAAATCAAACAGAAGGAAAAACACTCAAATGACATTCAGCCAGTCACTTGATCACAGGAAAAAACATTAGTTGTGTGATCAAAACTTCTAGTCAGAGAAAAACCTAAAACTGCTAACCTATTTCATCCATTTGGAAGAAGACCATCAATATGACATGTATCATTTTGTGTTCCAAATGGAAAATACATTTATTTCATAGAAATGCATTCTTCCTTTGTACTAATTTAGAAAGTGATTTAATATATATTAAACAATTATTGAAACTACTGAGGGGAAGACTTTTCTCTAGCTTCCTGTTATTTAATACTGTGAAACAGAACAATTACTTTCTATGCAAGCTTTTCCCCAACAACACTAAAGGCAATTTTATAAAGAATATTAATTGAACAGTTCTGTGTACCTCCTCATACCAAAACAAGTTGTATTATAACCTGTTGAAGGAGGAAGCCAGATAACAACTGAGATTAAATGCAAACCTAACAATAAAATGACAAAGCAATAATAGTAATGGAATACTTTTGCCATGCATCAGACAATCAGCATGTTGATGTAGTTCACCTAATTACTGAAAGTGCAATAGAGGGTTTGGTTTTAAGAACTTACGAGGATGTTTTGCTGTCTCGAGACCATTTTTTTATTTGGGAGAGTTTATTGATTAGAAATATTCCTTTTCCTTGAGCTTTGCCACAAGGTTTCATAATCCACGTGCTGGAGGGATTCTTTCTGAATTCTTCAACAAAGAGATTATAATCGGCAGGAAGCATAAAAGTCACAGGAACAAAATCTGAATTAAGGAGGAAAAAAAGGTGCACAATTAAAGACATTCTATCTGATAAGGTTATTGACACATAAAGACTGAAAACAAAAAGTTCTCTATTTTCAGTTTTCCAGTCTGGCATGATCCACCTTCATTAAGACTCATGTTGCTTTTTTTCTCATTTACATTCTAGTTTTTACTTAAACAACTGCAAAATGTTGCACGATGCTAATTTCAGAGTAATAGATTCTAATTCACATGAATAGATTTCTTCTTCCATTTAAATGCTGTGCAATTTGAGTATTAGGTACCATTTCAACTAAACAATTAAAATCTCTCAATTTCCTGTAACAACTTTCACCATTCTTTATCATGCTCTGTGCAGGCAAAAATCTCCTTTGGCTGTGTAATTTTTATTTCCATGTAACTCATATTATTCTTACTTACTATATCTTATTCTGAATTCCCATAATTCTTTGCATCCATACTCAGTTTTAACATGATCACTGAAACCTAAAGAATTTAATAGCAAAAAGTGAAAAATATTTTTATCTTCATTTCCATCGTTAAAGAATTGCCTTCTTACACGGATGAAGTGTTTGCATTTCACTTTTCCAAGATGTAATTCAACTCCACATATCCCACTCTGTTTCACTCCAATGCTTTCTGACCTCCATACCAACTCTGCTTTCCTCATTCCTGATCTATTCTTGGTTTAGTTTTGGATTTCTAGTTGTTTTTTGGTTTTTTGTCTGGTTTGATTTTTATTTTATTTTCTAGCAGTCATTATTAGTTCCCCAGCTTCTCCCGTTCCCCCTCTGAAGTGTTTATTGATTCAGTTCTGCCTAGAACCTTTCTGCAAAAAGTTTTAGTTTTTGCTCCAGTGTAAGATTTTCACATGTTTTTTTTACTTTTGAATTAAAGAAATTGCAATCCTCTTTCATAAGAAGTAGCAGAGCCCTTTGGTTTCACCACTAACCTAACTGCAAAGCATCTTAAACCCGCAATTTTCCCTCCCCAAATGAGAAACCCCAAATGAATCAAACCCAAAAGAGGAACAGAGCACATCAAGGTAGCCACTTTAATGTCATAACACTCCAGAGGTTCAGTGCTTCATGCACAAAAAAGCTGCTTCAATTCCAGTTACTGACTCCCTAAGGAAAAAGCTGAATGCTGATAATACGAACAACATACCCAAATAAATATATTTCCCATTTTCATCCTTTTCTGCAAGAGGACTTCCTTCTTTCTCAAGTTCTTTTCTGTATCTCTTGATATTCTTCACCATCAAATCTTTTCTGGTCAGTTCATAGTGGTTTGGGAAATGATTGACAATCTGGTCATCGGAGAGGCGGTAACCGGTTTCCACGCTGAACACATTTCTGATTGTTTGGACGCTCATCCTGAAACCAAACACAGACACCAAATGATTTCTCTCAAGAAACACACTTCAGGAAAACAAATTAGAGATCTGTTCCCTCCAATTTCTTCATCTTTTCTCTCTCTCATTTCTCTTTATATTTAATATTTTGCTTCCATGATAATCCATCATATCCTGAAGTTCTATTAACAAAGCAAATGAAATCCTGCTGAAGGTTTAACCAGTCCCTTACCACTGCTGAAATTGGTGCAGGAAGCAAGGACAGAAAGGTGACAAATGGATCCTACTGGACTCTGGCTTGTTGATAGTCAGGTCAATCCCCAGCAGGGCCTAAAAATGACTAAAGTGCACCCCAATGCTACAGAATTCTCTTTCTAAATCTGTTACTTCACACTCTTGAAACTCACCTTTCCTCTTCAAAAAAGCCACAAACCCAACTTCCTACTGCCTTGCAACTTGGATTACAAAGGCATTCAAACATATGACTTGAAAACTGGTTAAGAGGTCTTGCTAAAAACACTTGTGATGTTTAGCTATATACCAGATGAAAGTTCTGCAGTGACAAAGAAATCAAATCAGTTATCAACTACATTTTTCACAGAAGATAAGAGCAGGGACATAGATGCAAAGAATTTTCCATATTAGATGTCTCAATGTGAAAAATTAAGAATATTTCCTGAATGCCACCCATCTGCTACATTATCATTTCAGGAAGGAAAAAAAAAAAACACAACCTAACCCAAAACAATACAACAGTCACACAGCAACTTCCATGAGTTGCTTCCCCACTCTCCCAACTGCATTCCAAAAGCATGAGCAGATTACTAGATTCCTGCCCATTTAGATTCCTGTCCATTTAAATAAGTGGTTCACAAAGGGTACATTTGGCAGCACAAACTGCCATCCTGATGTATTTGAAAGGAACATCAGAAATTGTTTGCTTTATTTAAAGAGTACTGTTTCTGCCAGTTAATAGATTACTGCATTCTAGGGCAGCATTTATAAGCATCTTATATTAGAAAAACACCAAATGAGAAGATTGTTTACTCTTCTCCGTTTACCACAATCTTGATCTAATTTCTCATTCACTCTCAGTACTGAAATGTTGAATAATTAGCCTGAATATAAATCATTATCATGAAGAGAAGGAAAGTATAGTTTATCACAGAAGTCTGGACTCTGGTAACAGGGCAAGCCTCCATAACATTGATAAAAGAAATTGGTAATTGTAGTGTACTTACCAATAAAAATTCCAGTCTTCATTTTCTGCCACCTGAATCCATCCTCTTTTTTCAAAATTGTTTATTAGAACAGATTTTTCTATGTCAGTTACCCACTTTACTTTTCCTGCCATTATCCTAAAGTGGAATCAACCTGTTGGTACAGAAAAGTTTAAAGTTGAAATAGGGGAGGATACAGGCAAGTAAAAGCAGAAGAGGCACCTAGAAAGCACTTTCACATAAGTATGATAGTTTAAAAGGAAAATAACATCTAGGCTCAGCCTGAAACCCTGCATCTGGACAACTGCACATGAGGACACTGGTTACAGGGACTGGACTATTCACATCTCCCACCTTTTATAAAGAGGCACACAACCTTCCCTCAAATACACTACTGACAGAACCCCCTCTTCTACACTGGGCAATGTTTAAAGAACCAACACATTGTATTGTTTCTAACTTATGAACATACATTTTTGATTTGCTTTGAAGCAAGGAAGTTCATCTGGATCCTGTAGTGCCTGTAGAATAAAACTCGTGATTCCAAGAGAAATCCTTTACATGCTCCACAAAAAATCAAGATTTGCTGAACCTCAGGGGAGGGAACTAAAGCCACTGACCTTGCAAGTGACACCATTAAACCCTTCCAGGAGGATTTCCCCAAACGTCACAAGGGTGTTCACAAACTGCATTTCAGCTCCTGACACCAGATGTCACTTTCTACATTCGATCTCTCACTTGCCCAGCCTTTTGTCAGGATCACTCGACCATTCTGGCAGGAAGTCCCTTGGTGCAGCCTCCTGCTCAGTGCAGGGTGAGCTACGAGGTCTGGACAGTTTGCTCAGAGATTTACCCATTTATGTTTGGAAAAGCCCCAAAGACATAGCACAGCTTCTCTGGCCATCCTATTCCACACCTCACTGACATAATGGGAGTGGGGGTAGGGGATGGTTCTCCCTATATTTTTATTATTTTCCCTGCATTTATTATTATTACTTACACTACTTTCCCAAGAACAAAACTCACTGTGCAAAGGAGTGGGAGTGAGCTGGGCTATCACACACCCACAGGCAACACCATCCACCACCCCTTCTACGTACAATTTTCCACTGAAAAGTAAATTAAAATATAAATCACCTTTACTAAATGTGGTAATGCAATTAATGAATGTCAATCCAATTTAATGTTAATGAAATTTCTGCAAGTAACACGGACTGAAATTCAAGGGGTCTTCATTCTCCAGGACTAGATATGGAGATGTAAGTTTGCCACCAAGTTCAGGTCCCTATTGTTTCCTTCTGGGAGGTACAGCCCATTTAATCCCACATAGATTATTTATCCTGCCAAATCCTAGAAAGCCAAAATGTTTACTAGTAAACTTCAATTTTAGAAAGTTTAAGACACATATTTTTATTCATGTTGGTAAAGCAAGCTGAAATCAAGCTTAGACAGAAAAGAGTACACAAAGGCTCAGGGTCTGTCCTCTTGTGTGTACTTTTATACAACCCCTAATTCTACAAGGTCATGATCTTTCTCTGGGCCTTCCAGATATTACCAGAACAAAAGTAAATGAAACATTTCATTTCTTTGTATTGAAGTTTGTATGAATCACCATCAGTGACTCACTAATACCACACACCACCTTGTTGTGGATTTAAACGTTCAGGGAGTAGTCTGCTTGCAATACAATTGTCCCTTCAAAAGGAAACACATTAAAGGCTACAATGGTATTAACCAACCACAACATAAACTTTTCAAAAGGCTTTAAACCAACATTCTTCACAGCTCCAAGCTACCCCAAGAGGTTCACCAAAATTCAAATCTAACATTATAGCTGTCTCTGACTCTTTGATCAATTCACATACAGGAAGGTGAGCTAAAATTAAGCCAGACCTAAACACTGGAGACAGCTTCTACCAGAAATCAAAAGAAAAATTACAGGAGTGCAATTCTTTTCCTCTTTTTGGAACTTGGTGCCTCACAGGTCCCTCCTGCTACAGAAGGATTGAAAGGATAGTAATAAAAACAGTGGACTGGAAAATTCTTCCTTGGCTTTCACATCAATCTCAGATGATGTTTAAGTGGCCTGTAAACAAAAATTCCAACTTTGTATAAATTGATTGCCGAAACCCACAAATAAGAATGCACAGAAAATAATATAATTTTAATACAATGTAATTTTCTAGAGGAACCCTCTAATCTGCAAACAAGTATTCTAAATAACCCAATGAGATTGCACAAATACAATTGTCATTCAGACTTCTGGTCAGCTGAGATCCTTAGCAAAATATCAAAGAGCTACATAACACAGCTGTAGCCTGCATATTTTTAATTACTCCAATCCTTCACAAAGCACCAGAGCTCCTACTCAAGAGACAGTAGGTATGTGACAGAAGCACAGCAGGCCTACCTCTTCTCCAAAACTCTGCCTGTCCTGACAGACTGCTCCCATGGGCAGCAAGGACACCTGGCAGCAGCCTAACCCCCAGGTGAGACCTCTTGCCCTGGTACAAATCGCTGAACTGAGTCCCAAAAGCAGCGTGGTTGGCATCACCGCCACTGCAGGAAGGCAGAGGTGCTGAGGGCAGAGTTCTCACAGCACGAAATAAGGGTGGGCTGTGCTGGACCCAGCAACCTCCATCGCCTCCTAACAGCACAAAACGCAACCGGGCTTCGTCACTCAGCTCACTCCTGGGAAATGCAGTTCGGCTGTGCCATCAGAGGCCAGGAGGGCCCGCTGCGAGATTCCCCAGGAGCCAGGGAGGAGAAGGAGCCCAGGACGGAAAGAGACGCGTGGCTGTGTGCGCGGGGTGATCGGGGTGATGGAGGGGAGCGTACTTCTGTGTGTGGGGGGTGTGTGGGGAAGGAGTGTGTGTATGTGTGTGGGGTGTGTGTATGGATGGGGTGTCTGTGTGGGGAAGGAGTCAGGGTGTGTGTGTGGGGGGGTGTCTGTGTGTGGGGAAGGAGTCAGGGTGTGTGTGTGTGTATATGTGTGTGTGTGTATGTA
>VZTB01013918.1:473313-492000 GCA_013397245.1 Thryothorus ludovicianus | reverse complement strand
CAGGGACCTGTGCCCCTCCGAGGATGCTGCGGCACCCGTGCGCTTGTACTCCACCACGGTGTTCTAAGCAAATGAGGAGCGGAGTGCGTGTACTTTCACTCTTAGTAAAGCAGGAAATAAGCCCTCAAAATAAGTCCAAAATATGTAGCAAGTTATGCCAGAGTTAAACATATATATATATAAAAAATCCCTGAATAACTCGTTTACTATATCTGTATGTGTTTTAAACTATGCTGTTGATAACAGGAATGATACAGAAATCTGTACAGCAGCATTGACTCAGTAATGTTTAAGTCATTTCACAAGAAATATTTTCACCAGCATGGTGAGTTCTGTGATTAAACAGATTTTGAAGTGTTTAAGTGGAAGGTATTAGCCTGAGATTCCTTCTTAAGGCCATAGCAGAAAGACAGACGTGTATAACAGGAAGACAGAGTAGACTCCATTGTCATTTTTTGTCACAGATACATGGACAGATACAAAGTTATTTTGAATTAAAATATTGTGGACGCATTAATTTTTTTTTTTCATTTAATGCATGTCAGCTGAATGAGAATTATCACTGAGTATAATGAAAAAAAAAATCAGTGTTTATGCGAGGTGTTTGTTATCTTCTGATGTAAAGATGTAATTTCTGTAGAGACACTATCTCTCTGAAAGAAGAAATTTAACAAAATTGCCTACTTCTCCTGTTTGGTAGGTGTCTTTGGTAGTTCTTGTGATGATTTCTGTATCAATAGGCCATTGACCATAAGACTATTTAGAGCAGACTAAAATAAATCGAATGCACTCAGCTTCTGCAGCATAACAGCCTGCTGGGCAAAGCAAGAGCTGGTGGGAGTAGAATAGAAGCTGTGAGCTTGACCCAGCACAGGAAATGTTAAGTAAAACCACAAACAGGGTGGCATTTTAATTCTCTGTACTGATGTTCAGAACAAGGACAGCATCAATACTGAGGTGAACTTGAGTTCTTTGACTCACAGCCAACTGTTCCTGCGTATCAGCAGTTCCACCTTCCCAATGTGGCAGCACTAACTGGGATTCCAGAGGCACCTCTAGAAGATGCCACCAAAGGTCATAGAAAATGATGAGTTTTCTGGCCCCAAGTCCAATTAAGTGTCCCTAAATGGGACAGGCTGGAGGTGCAAGGTGACAGTGTTGGTGCTGTGCTGAGCAGTGCCAAGGGGACCAGCTGAGGGAAGACACAGCCCATAGCTCCCCCAAGTGTGCCAGCTTCTTAATATTATTAATTATCAGGTTTAAATTAAAAGTGTTATTTGGTCCACTGAAACTCAGCATCTGCCTCAGCATTCTTATAGTTTATGACCTTGGTGACCAGCATCCTTTAATTCTACATTTAATATCAAGGCATGAATCCCATAATCTGCCTGCTGAGGATGCCAGCAGGTTCACTGCAGGTACTTTACCCTCCCAGTGGATGGGGTGGTTGAACGAGGTCTCTTAAGTACATCAGATTTTAATTTTTAATTTGATTGAACACAAAATTAAGAATTCAGCATTTATATGTAACTGTATTCATAATTATGAGCTTTGCACAAACTTTTTTGAACGCCAATAACAACTTGTCTGTCTGCATCATTTATATTAGGAGCTTTCAAAAAATCTAAGACAAAATTTTTGAATAAATGTGAACAAATAAACATTTTTCCATTCATAGATTATTGAACCATATATTGTCATACTTACTCCAACAACTTGGTCATGCAATTCAATAATCATTTTTAAGCTAGTTCTCATTTATTATATAAGAATCTTGACCTTTTGGTGAGAGAAGTACAAAGGGCAGAAGACGTTCTGAAAAGGAAATGTAAATGTTAGAGCAGAATCTGACTCAATCTAAACCTTAACTCCTTATAAACAAGTAGAGCAAAGGTGATACCACTGATAGGTGGTGCAGTCACAAAAAAAACCAAAACAAAACAAACAACAAAATAGAACAGAATGTGTGTGTGGTTTTGGGTTTTTAAAATATAAATAGTTTCACTGTGGTATCAATATATTCTTCTCTTCAATGTTCTTAGTTCTTCCCATGAAACCTCTTGGGAACTGAATGTGTTCATTTTGATCAAAGCAGACACCCCTTGTTTCTTTTGCAGTTTATAGAAGCCATTGAATTAGGTTTGTGAGCACTGAAGGAACCAGTAGACTCTTTAAGGAAAATGATATTTTATAGGCTTATCAAATGATAGCTTTTTAATGCAGACATAACTGTGCTATCTACTTTTTAATCTCTTGTGGAAATCTCTTGTTCTCTACAGTCACAGTCTCTGTCACAGGAAGGATTGGTGCTCCCTGAGTGCTGTAACAGGCAACATGATAATGCTGATGATACATAAAAAACTCGAGATTCTTGAAGCCTCAGTCAGAGCCCCTTAAACATTTTCAATAGAGACTGAAATACAAAATATCTGTATGTGCTCTTTGCTGTAAAAGGTTTTCTCCATTTGAAGTCTGCTGTATGCATTTCTTTTGCTACCGAGGTTACAGAACTTGCTTAAGGAACACGTTTTTTATATTTAAATATAATCAGATGCTTGATTCCTATTCTGTTTTGAGGTAAGAAAACCTCTCTTACATTCCCAGTGGAGGCATGTTGTCATACTAACTTACTGATCATAAAACCAGAAATGAAGTAAAATGTAAGTACAGCGAGTATTTTTTAGATTTACAAAGTGTCCCTTAATAGCTGTTTGAGGCAATATTAAGGAGTGTTTTGTGTAAACAGTCTCCAAGGTCATTGATGTTAAGCTGGCTGAGAACATGGTAGGAGACAAAGAATTAATTTATCTTTGCTCCTTGACCGGATACTGCTTTAGGAGTTCTTCTAGCACCCTGGGTTAACTAACCTGCACAAAACAAGTAACAGTGAGTTAACCTCTCATCTTTTGAAGAGAAGCTCAGGTTGCTGGTGGTTACCCTGTGACGTTTTGCTGTGAGCTGTGGTTGTTCCAAGGGCAGGAGGCTCCTGGTGAGCTGTGTGCTGCCCATCAGCAGCATCTCACCTGCCAGGGAAGAGGGCCAGAAGTGGAGGGCAACTGCTGCTCATTGACAGAGGTCACAGGAGAGCCTAAAGAAAACCAAACAAAAAAATGCCCGCGATTTTTAAGGTGTATATTCCTGCCTGCTAAATACTCCTGTTTCATTGAAACCTTTACAAGCTCCTAATCTTCGGTCACTCTGTCAAAGACTTGTCCCTGTAAAATAGCACAGAGATTTGTGCTTGCAGCAGGGAGGATGATGTCATGTTTTGAAAGAGGTGGCTATGGATTGAAGATATATATGCAAACAACCAAGCCTCTATTTGTTTTTCATTTAAATTTAGTTTGCATGGGCAGCTGGTAGAATCTGAAGCAGTTTGAGATAGGCTTTGATACCGTGGGGTAAAGGACAAGGCTCCTGTCTGTCAATCCATATTTATGTTGGCAGGCGCTGGGAATTTTGAGCCTGAATGCTGGAATTAGATTATCAATAGGGGGTTTCTGTTTTCATAACCAGTTTTAAAACAGAGTAAATCATATATTGTTATTATTTTCAGCTTTACTAGGTCACATCTGCATAAAATATATAAGATTGTATGTGTAAGACATAAAGTGCACATAAACTGCATTGATAAGTTGTAAAATACATAAGGATAATATAAAAACTGTAATTAATGCATTCAGTGCATTATACTAAAGAATCATTGTGCCTGTCTTGAAATCTGTTAACACAGCAAATCTAATTGAACTGACTACAAGTAAATTTCAGATCCTTTTGTTTTCCCCAACTCACCTGCTGGCTTGCCTGGTTTAGCAATGTTCCTTTTTCAAGATTTTCTGTTCTCTTTTGCTAGATTAAAAACCACTCTCACAAATAAAACCAATCTGACTATGCAAAGTAAAGACATTGTCAACATAGTCTTTCTACTGAAGATGCTTCATTATTCAATCAGTCTTGTGTTCCTAAATTGCCATGATTTCCATCCTATAATTAGGCATTTGGAGAGCTGTTTTTTAAAATTTGGATCTAGGCCTCTTTTCATCAGAACATTAAGTATGTATTCGACTTGAAATACATTATTTATTCTGCTGAAGGCATTTCACCATTGTAACTAAGGGTCATGCTCAGTCAAAGCTTTACAGGGAAGCTCGAGCTTTTTTCATCTGGTGCTTGTTTGGAAATGATCTCTGTTGCTGGCATGGGGTCATGCCAGCGCCTCCTCAGAGGTGTTGTGAGGTGCTCTCTTACTTTCTGAATCACAAGCAATAACTCACAAACACATACAACCTCTTTGGTTTCTGTAAACCAAAATCAGTTTGGCTTTTCTTCCTGTATAAATGAGAGAAAGAACGAAGGGTGAGATGGATGGTAGAAGATTAACACACCCTGCTCTGGGGAACCAGAAGGGCTGTGGAGTGTGATACATGCTCCTCTTGATCAGCTCTGCACAGACCCAAACCTGAGGAGCAGAACAGGTCCATATTAATGTAGCTTTTGTGTGCATTTCTATATGGCATCTATACACCCAGGTTTTTAAAATGATGACAGAAATCAATAAATAGTCTCAAGACAGGTAATTCTCAAGAAGATAATTGCTAAGCTTTGCTCTGAAACTAAATTAGACCCATCCTGTACACATTCAAGACAGTGACCCTTGCAGACTACCCTTGCCTCAGTGCTGCCCACCCTGTAAAATACATTTGAACACTCCTTGCTGGATGGGTCTTGCATTGAGACAGCTCGGTGGGCAAAGCCAGCACACGAGGCTGCAGCTGAGCTGTGCAGAGCATGACCCAAGAACTCCTTTTTAGCCTGTGGGAGGAAGGTATTATCATGGTAACAGGTGTGAGGTAGCATATGCTGCACTTTGGGCTTTTGTTGTGGTATTGTATGGTTTGTTTACATGTCTGAGTTCTGTACTGCCTTGACTTATTATAGGTCTTTTTCAGGACACAGTTTTCATCTCACACAGATATAGACATTTCCGTTGTGTGGCCCTGTGCATGTGAAACTAGCATCGAGTCTAGAAATTAAGAAGAAAAGAGAAAAAGAAAACACCTTTTTAGTATTTTTTTCCCTCACTATGTCGTTGTGAAAGCTAAAAATAGTAATACATGTGCAGGAGACAGCTGACCTTATATGCTTGGTCTGACTACATTTTATCCACTATTGCACTTGTTTTACTAAATAACTTTTAACAACTTTCTGAACTGCGAAGAAACACAATTAATACGTTTCCATTGGTACCCACAGGCTACAGGAGTACACCACCACATCCCTAGATGTTAACTTTGTACGTGTGAGCCAAGCAGTTGGGTTGTTAAACCTCCAAAAGCCCCGCACTGCGTGCTTTGACTGTTTCTCTATGCAGCCTACTGAGATTAACTGCATCCAGAGAACTGGCACTTTAAATGTCCAAGGGAGTACTTCAGCATCCCTGGGATCCTCCACACTCTGCTCTGCCATTCCCAGTTTCCCATTTGTGGATCTACAGGACGCCCTGGAGCTCCTGCCTGAGCTGTGGTGGAGTTCTCAAAGCAGGAGCTGCCCTGGCTCACCCAGTCCGTGCTGCAGTAGTGTCACATTGGACCTTGCACCAAAAAGGGACAGGGATGCACTTGTGGGAATGTGACCAGCCCCTGGCCACCACTACAGCCAGTAACCCACTGGTCTAGATGTTGCCCTGGGAAGTGGAAGATCAGTTCAAGTATCTGCTCCAGTGAATGTGGATTGATTTAATGTGATACAGCTTCACTCTGGTGTGTGTATGAAGCCTTGGCACCTGATTCAGAGCTACAAAGTCCTTGTTGTGACTGGGTGTCTGGAAATCAGGTACGGTGCTGGGATGCACAAAGTTCCTCTATGGACATCACCCTTTTTCTCCTGAATTTTTTTGGATGGAAGAGAGAGACACGCAGCAATATGTGAAGGAAGCGTTTAAAATGGGGACAGGGCATCTTTTGAAGCAAATATAGCACCTAAAACTACTGCCTCTTTAAAAAAAAAAATATCTGAATTAAAAGAGTCATTTAGCTCACCTGTAAAGTACATTCAGATAAAAGTGTTCCCTTGGAAGGAGGGCTGTGGTATTTCCCCTTAGAAAGAGGGTTGGGTCACATAATTCTCCTCAAAGCTGGTGCAATAAAATTCAGAAGACCTGATAACAGCTTCTCTTTGTCACTGCTAAAATACACAGCTTTTCAGAACTCTAGATATATTTAAAATCATATATTCTAAACATCTTTGTAAACAAAGTGGAAATGCTACAAATAGAAGGACAAAATCCAGAAGATGAAACTACAACCTGTATAAAACACACAGCTGACACTAGTCTGTAACATTCTTTTCTGCAGCCACATTAAACACCACTAAGAGGATCCTGCACTTCTGTAATCCAAGTATATTTTCATTTGTTTAGTATCAATATTTTTGTGAGTTTGCATATGCAGTAATTTATACACATTAGTTATGAATAATTTTGCTTTGTGGAAAATGTAAATTTCATCTAAATATTGAAAGAAGATCAAAAAGGCCCTAACCTCATTCCAAGTGTAAAATGTAAAGTTTTTACAAGACTGCAGCAATGTAGCAAACCAAATTCATCCCAAACAGAAGTATGACATTACCTTTTGTTTGATTTAGTCTAATTTCTGAGAATATTTTGAGTTTTATTCATTTGACCTGCTGAGAGTGAGTTTAAAATGAGAAAGAAATCCAGCCAGCAGAACTCCCTTTTGTCGCTGTCTGAGATCACTCCATCAATGAAAGGGATCAGTTTTTTACTAATGGAGCCGAGAAGCAAAGAAACCATAAAAAAGCTGGCCAAAACCAGAATAAATAAATGGAGAAAACCAGAGCATCTCTAGAAGGCTGTAATTAAGTTCCTCATCAGGCAGAGCCTTCCACTGCAGAAAATATCCAAGGACTTGTGTAATTTGGAATAATCCCCATCCGCAGCTCTAATGTTGATAAATCAAATATCCCTTGATAAACCAAATAAAACAATCCTAATGACTACAAAAACATCAGCTCTGCTTTCCAAACACTGCTCTCTGTGTTACACAAATACTTGCAGTATTAGACACAAGCCACATGTGCTGAAACTTGTTAAGTTTTGCCTTTGATTTTGTGGTAGTGGTTGTGAATAACTTTCCCATGGTACAAGCAGGCAGCTCCCCTGATTTTTCTGGTTCCTACTCTGTCTGCTCCTCCATGTGGAAAGCTGTGAATGGGTTTAAATCTTTCTTATATTCAATTTCTGTGGTGAGTTCCTTGTAATTTCCATGGTGATAGCCTCCAGCTGAAGATGATTGTAAACTTGAACCTGAGTTAGACTTAGGAAAACCTGCTGGAGTTTGTTTTAGGTACTTGGCTGCCTGGAGATCTCCATGGGTTAGAGTGATTTAATGCCAGGCAGGTTGTTGCAAACAGTGTAGGAAAGTGAAACTACTGAGAAACTAAACTTGTCTACACTGGTTATATTTATCAAGATTTTCCAATTTCTGGGTTGTTTTGAGCCAGTATAAAGTAGCAGTCATCTAAATATTGCATGTTTGAATTGCTGGACATCTGCTGGGTCACTGAAACTTTCCTTTGACAACTCTTAAAATAGTTACCTTAGAAACACTCGTGTTCTGACTGGAGCAGTAAAAAGAGTAACTTTAAGAGCACATTAAATGATTTCCATCTAAACTGGAAAGACCTTGCATACCTTGAAGCCCTGAGGTTGTCTTTCATGACTTGTTGCAGAGTAAGATGTCTCATATCAGGAGAGCCCCCAGGCCCTTTGTCCTGTCCCGCCACCCCAATGGAGCACCAGAAGAGACCTACAGTAACCTCCAAACAATTCCAGACACCACAGAGCAAATGGAGTTTGATATCAGGTATCACTCTACGTTAATACTCCTTCTGTCCTCCCCAAGCACAAAGTGCCAGACTTCCCAGAAAACTGCTAAGCCAAGTGATCATAGTGCACAGTACTGGAAATGGAATAGATGCAAGTGCAGATAACCTGTAGTGCTTAACACTGACTGGGCAAGATTATGCTGCATTAAATGTCTGTAAGTTTTTATCTTGCACAGGGGCACAGATATGGCTCTTTATTAGAGACCCACCTGTTACAGCAAGCAGCTGAAGAAGCCATTTTTACATAATTCTCCAGGCGCCACTTACAACAAACTAGCAGTGCTGCACTGGGTTTTTTTTAATCCCATACATACATTTTTTCCAGTACAGGAGTCAGGGATTGCCTTTCTCCCCATCTGTGAAAATTCCTTTCTGTGGTTTTTCTGGTGGTTTTTTTGTTGATGGACTGACCACACCAAGCCCAAGGTTTGTTTTTTTTTCAGCAGACCCTAGAATTAAGCTCTTAGGCCTACTTACCATTCAGCAGATCTCGTAAACAGATCTCAGGAGAAATGCAAATTAAAATAAAAATGTATATATATATATATGTACATATAAAGACTCATTTATCTATCAGAACAAAACATGTGTCTGAGAAAAGCTAAATCTAAGTGGAAATTTTCATCAGGAAAGCATAACCAGTTTTTAGCATCAACAGATGTTGTTCAAGTTTCTGTATATCCCAGAACCTCCCCAAAAGCCTTAAGATTTTGGTCAGCTTGTACCTGGGTACCACCCAGGAGCTGGAGACCCACACTGCACAGTGGAACTCCTTGGAGTAAATCTGTTGGATGACAAAGCCAACATTTTTGTAAGGTATTTTGAAAGGTTTGAAGTGAAGGCAGTTTGAATACCTTTACTTGTGGGGGTAGGGAATGGGACAATCAAAACCCCCAAACTAGAATCCCATTGTCTTGTATAAAGAAACACCTAAAAAATCAACCTGTTTTTTCAAAAGAGCCAAACATGCAGCTTCTTATGAAAACATCAAAACACTTCATGTATGGGCATAAAATACTTAATCAATAAACCCATAAATAATGGGAGACAAACCTCCTGTAACATTTCACTTTTACATGCCCAGTTTAGCCCAGCTGTTGGGGTAATAGCAGTACCTGGCATTTGCAGAGTGCTTTTGAAGAATTGCTGTTGCAGGGTTCTCCTCTAACGTGCACAATCCTGACTGCCTTGCAGCTCAGCTACTCAGGTTGGCCATCAGCTGGCCCTGATCGGGGATGAATTTAACAGGAGGTACCACAGGACATTAGAAGAAACACTGCTTCACCTGGCACGAGTGTAAGTTACCTTATTGGCAGATCCTTTTAAAAATCAGGTTAGACAAACATGAATGTTTCTGTACACAAAATAAAAAAATTTATTGCTACTACTGCTGCCTCATACAGAACAAAGCAGCTTGTTTTACAAGGAAAAGCTTTGTAATAATGTGAAGTATAAATTGTTTCCACAGACTACAGCCATTTAAAGTCAAAAGACTTAAATACTGTCTTGCTATTACAAATTCCTCAGAGGCACAGTAACTTTGGATACAATTTTAAGCACAACTGAGTGATGAGAGACCTGCAGCCCAGTGTGGGATTAACATGTTACTGCATGTGCAATAACTTACCCATGCACATCCAAGAAAACATGGCTGGACTGGTTTGAGCTGCCTTTTATCTGCTGTGAGCTGAAGGGCTGTCCTGCATGGTTATTAACTGACATGCAGCAGTGTCCTAACATGAGATACTCAGCTGTGTCTGAAGCCCCAGACACTTTACCTCATTTTCTCCTTGCTTCTGGGAGGGGATGTCACTCATTGCACACCTACCAGAATGCAGTCCAATTAAAGCTGTGGAACATAACACATAAATGTATCTCTGTGTAACATTTATACATACACCTTCTACCTCAGCAAAGCTAGATTCACACTCCAGAGAGAGCCTGTGGCATTGCTGTGTCTGTCTTGTACTGCTGTCCTGGTTCATCAGACATAAACATCTCTCACTGGGTTATGGTCTTCTAAGTTTGACACAAAGATTGTCACTTAATCACTTAATTCTGAAACAAAATTATCTTTAGATTTCAAAGGTCTTATTCCTAAATATTTAGAGAAATATACATGTACACCTACACTTTAGGAAGGAATATACTAAAGGTTTTTGTTTGAGTTTTGGTTTGGTTGGTTGGTTTTTGTTTCCTAAACATTAGTACTTTATTTGTCACTTTTTAGAATAAATTTTCTATCCTCATGCTTGCTTTGTTTCGTTTTAATCATCAGGGTTGCTATCAGTGTTTCCCAGACATGGGATGTTATTAAAAGTGTTACAAGAAGCTTTGGAGACGTTGTGAGCAGTAACTGGACAAAGCGGATCGCTGCCTGTGGAGGCTGGGTATGCTCTCTCCCTTTTCTCCCTCCTTTCTGTTGGCACGTGGGCAACAGGAACACCTGACTCCCTTGTAATGTCAGTGAGTGAAGCATGGAATGTGGCTTCAGGCTGGGGTTTATCCCTTAGTTTCTTGCTGTCCCCTCAGTGCCCTCTTTTTTCTCTTTAGGCTGAAATTTCTCATTTAAAGGCAGAGGATGGTGCCCAAATCCCACACAACTCACAGGGTTCTGTTCAGAGGGGAGGCACCAGCCACTGTCAAATGGTGGAAGGGTCTCCCTGGGGAGATGGGCAGAGCTGCTGCCTTAGTTTCTTGCTGTGAGAAGAGAGGAGGATTCTTTAGTGGCTGGAGCCCCCAGTAAAACTGAACCCCTCTGCATTTCTGCAGCAGAGCTGGACTGTGCTCTCAGGCCCACACTGACCTCCCACACGGGCACCCTTTTAGTTTCCTTGCACCTTCTTTTTGCTGCTTGTTATTTCTAATCACCATCCCCTTTCTTCCCACAGGCTTGCAGGCTTCCTGTCAGGTGCCTGTGCCAGAAGCTGGTGCCTGCAGCCTTGCTTGTTGCTGCCTTTTGGTGGGCCATGAATTATGGACTGTAGAATTTACACACAGAATTACAACAGGAGGTCATTGCTGGACACTGACCAACATCACTAACACCCCAGTGGTGGCAGCTGGTTTGTTTTTCAAATGTACACTGATAAAAATCTCTTTAATATTTAAAACCTAGGCTAGTGCTGGGTCACTGCTGTTTTGTATCTTTTTTGAAGAAAAAACTTTTAAAATATGGAGGTTGTTGCTGGATAACTGCCTGACTTGCTAGTTTTGAAATGTGACTCCAGGTGATTAGAAAGTCTTTTTTGTGTTTATTTTAATGCAATATAAAGTGTCTATTTCCTATAAATGAGTTTGTTAAAGATATTCTGAATGTAAGGAAAACTGAAGGCATGCTGGCCATCCTTGAAATTTTAACACTGTAAAAGCAATAGTAAAGATTAAAACCATACTTTTTAAAAATTAAATTGTTGCTTCAAACCTTTTGCAGTGTTGTCTGCTTTATTTTCCAAGACTCTGCTATCACATGAATGGCAGTATCTGCTGCCCCTTTTCAGAGTAAAACTAGGAGCTGCCCAGAACAAAACCCCAAGAATTTAATGGATTCTGAGCTATAGACTCAGTGAGAGAAAACAAAGTGCACTTCTCTGGTTTGGGTATTCCCCTCAGCACAGGAGATGCCTGCCTCTTGCCCCGACAAGTAACTCCTACCCTTAGTGTATTTTTAAAACAGGAAAATACAATATTCAATGGATTTGTGATCTAAGCACTCATCAGAGAAGTTGGAGTTTCAAGTTTGAGTCTTTGCTTTAAATCAGACAAGGAATTTAAACCTCTCTAAGCTCTAAATCTTGTGAAGACAAATGCCAAATCAAGCCAGATTTAAGCATGTTGAGGAACATGTCTCCTCTCTTCAATGAATGGAATATATGCTAAACCCCTTTATGATCCTAACTGCCCATCTCAAAAAATGTTTCTGGGAAAAAGAAAAATGAGGCTCCACTAGACTATTTCATTTGACCGTTTCATGCAAAGGATTTTGAGGTATCTTCTGAATGACTTGAAATGAAAAGGAAAGCAGGCAAAGAAGGAATGTAAAGGGTGATGGTTCCAGCACAGCCCAGAAATTCAAGCAGCAGCAGCATATATTCCAGAGTCACATTTTTCAAAATGCTCTTAAGCTGATGTGCCCTTCAGCAGCAGGTAGGCAACTTTTTTCTAGAAAAACACAGTTAACACACCTTGAAAAGGAATCACACACTGGCCAGAAGTTGGCCCACATAGCCATAAAAACAACAGACTAAAGTTTTGTCAGTGAATTGACTATTCCATTGAGCTCCATAATAGCAGTGTGATAGAAAAATATGTTAAAGTTATTATTTAGTAAAGGGTAAAATTTATCATCAGGAGGGTCTAATAAACTCTTGATGTGTAATAAAAGTACTAGCTGTGAAAAAATTGACTCTTCCCAGATGAATCAATTTAATAGTAGCAAATAATTATTTCTAGATAAATAACCTTTATGCACAGGAGAGCAATGATGAGCAGGAGTTGTCTGTTCACTGCCTGTTTATCCAAAAGCTGTGTGGGGTGACTCTGCTTTTTCCCCACTCTTGTAATCCATAATGTAAAGCTTTGAATCACAAGAGAGGGGAATTTCATCATCCAGCATGTATGGAGCAAAACACAGTCTCAAGGAACACAAAATTCAATCCCAGCAAAGAAACCAGTAAC
Source organism: Thryothorus ludovicianus (assembly GCA_013397245.1). Lineage (NCBI taxonomy): Eukaryota > Metazoa > Chordata > Aves > Passeriformes > Certhiidae > Thryothorus > Thryothorus ludovicianus. The sequence goes on along the minus strand of VZTB01013918.1, from coordinate 479,418 downwards.
ACAAAGCCCACAGCAATCAGCACTAGCTGGAGCAGCAGGGAGCAGTCAGTGCCAGCCTCCTCTGTCACCTGTGGAGCACAGTTGGTTAATCCTTTAGTCACAGCCCCACAGTGACTCAGGAGACCCAATGTTAATTCTGGCTTTTTTCACTGCACACTTCCTCGTATGTGACAGCATTTACAACACTTGATTTTCTTCCACATCCTGTTTCTGTTTGTTCATAGGCAAAGGAGCCACACTGGTTTCTCACCTCTCAGACCTTCAGTTTCCAGAAGCAGAGGGCACAGATGAGCAAACACATTAAAGAAATGCTCTGAGATCCAGGATTTGTAATTTCTTGAGCACTCTCTGCCCAGCCACAGCTGCTGTTACAGTGCACACGAGGTGAGGTTGTGCTGATGGGCACCACACAAAATCAAGCCCTGAACACTCTCCATACAGAGGTACAAAGAGCTCCATCACACCTTTTCTGCTCCTAGAAATTGCAACATCAGCACAAGAGCATTCTGGTTTTGGAGACACAGAGTTCACTGAGGAGCAGCCTCAGCTCAGCCACTGCACAGAAGAAAAGCAAACACCTGACAGTGGTGATGGGTCCTTCTTCCCACTAATTAAACAAGACCCACAGGATTGGAATGCTCTTGGGATATCCCTTCAGCATTCTGCAGATGATAAAAGTGCAGAGGTTATCTAATAGTCTGCAAACAAGAGATTTCTAGCATGGATTTCCCAAAGAGCTTTAATTCTGAGCAAAGTGTACAACAAAGTGAAATGAGGGGGAAAACAAAAAAAGGGAAAAAAATTATGGCAAGAACACTACAAAAAGAAAACAGGTCTCCAACATTTTCTTAGAAAGTTAAATTATTAAAAAGAAAGTCCAGAAATTTTAAAGCACTGAAATTAGTGCCACCAACATACTATGCTCAGTTTCCACTACCATAAAAGCTGGTTTGAAAGTCATCAACATTGCATTTGGCCTTACAAGGTGTGGTCAGAAATTTCTAACACAGATCAATACAATGTTCAATAATATGAGTGGGATTCAGTTGTAATATTCTAATCTATAATTCTAACTGAAGACTTTGGTGTGCTTTTCTGAGTAATTAACACCTTACCTGTAACACAGGAACCTTCACTGAAATAATTTTCTTTACAGTTATTCCAACCCTTAATCATCAGCCTCTAGCAGTCCAGTGGTGAAGCTGAAAAACTCTTCAGTATTTTACTAATTGTTAATGTTTACACATGCTAAAAGTGGAATTTGTACTGTAAGGGCAGGCACAGCTGCCAGCTGCAGTCCACAAAAGAACTGTTTAATAATACAGCCACTTAGCAATGATAATAAGGGCCAGTGTTTTTAATTCACTCTCCCTGTTGTAAATGTGAAATTACAGAATGATTGGTACTGTAATTGGAAGTTGTCCTGCATTTCATAATACATTATTGAAGATGCTGTCAGTCATTTGATTTAAGTAATATATCCCAATTTTTTTTCTGTATATCTGTTAAATACTGCATTAAAATACCAAGATAAAAAAATACAATCTGGAATGGGAAGGTCTTTCCAGGAGGGTTTGGGACAACTTGCTGCTCTCCACCTCATCATTTCCTACTGCCAGGAAATGTACAGAATATTTTTGTTAAGTTTTTTTTCCCAGTGAACATTTCATGTGTAACTTATCACAACCGATGTGGCATTAGACAACTGGAGGGAAAGTTACTTCCATCCACATGTGGACAGAGCCAATAATGATGCACCCCAAAGCATTAAAAATTGCAAGAGAAGCTTCATAGTTTATTTGTAGTTTAACCTTAAGAAAATAATTTTTCTAGTAATATCATCTGCCTCACTCAGCTGCTACCTGGCAACGTGAACACAAAGTAAGAGAACATTACATAGATGAACACCCCAAAAGTCAGCTGAGTAAAAAACAGGAACATGAACACACTGAAAGCTGTCCCAACAAATGGCTCCTCTAAATGCACCCCCTGCCCAGAGCAGAGCCCTCCACAACTTGGAGCCAACAGCCCCCTGCATTCCTGAAGATCCCTGCACCACACAGCCAAGGTTACCAACTGGAACCTGAATCCACACCCAAAAAACTCCCCCAAAAAACAACCAAACAAAAAAATACCCCAAGAGGGAAAGTTGCTTGCAGGATTGAAGGCAAACAATACTGCTTGGCCTGTTTGTTGACAGCTTTGCAGTCCCAACACAAATGGAAGAGCCAAACTTTGCTCTCCCCTTTCCACACCTGAAGAACTCAAAGGAAAACGTTCATTGCAATTATGCACATAGTGCTCTTTATATTGTGAGAAGTCAGGAATGTTTAAGACTTCCTCATTTGGGAGCACAGAGTTTTAAATCAGAAAAAAAAAATTAGTTGTGTGGATTTTTCTCAAAAGGTAATTTAAGTCTCCGCTGCTTCCTCATCTTCCAGAGCATCTACATGTTTGTATTGTTTCCAGGCCTTTAAATTACATTGTTTGAGAATGGCTCCCAGTTGATTCCCGGGCCCCACTTCATACGTGTAAGGAAATTCTGTTCCTTGCTTTCTTTCATACACTGAGTGCATGGTCTGCTCCCACAGAACAGGTGACACCACCTGCTTCACTAACAGCTTCTGAATGTGCTTTGAGTGCATGTACTTTTTGCCATCCACATTGGAATACACACAGAGCAGCGGTTTCTGAATTTCAATCGATTTTAGGACTTCAGCCAGTGGCTCTACTGCTGGTTCCATAAGTCTGGTATGAAAAGCCCCACTGACTGGAAGCATTTTTGTACGTTTAAAATAATATTTTCGGGCATTCTCCTGCAAAAACTCCAAAGCCTATAAAAGAGAGAGAGAAGTGAGTCTTGCACAACAAAAGTTTTCTCAGTCACCCCACAAGAATCACCTCATCAGACTTACTGTGATCAAGGGATTCCTTTCCCTACCCAACAACTGAACACACGCTGGAAAAAGAACCCACAGATCAAATACTTTTGTTTGGACAGACTAAGCCCGTACATAACACCCACAGAGAAGTGCAAAGTAAAAGTTTTTAAAAAGTTAAGTGCTCGGTTCAACTGAAGGAATAGTTACTCTGAAGAAATACCTGTAAGTGTCCTGCAATGACTCTGCTGTCTGGAAACAAATAGTTTGAAACTGTGCACACGGGGTTCTCTATACCCAGCGATTCACAGTGTTTACGGGCTTCCAGGCAGGCAAATTTGTAATTTGCCTCTCGCCGGCCGACAACCGAGAGCATTCCGCTGGGCACAGCCTCCGACGCCTTTTGCATGGCTTCGGCGCGCACCTTCACCGCGTACAGCGCTACGGAGAGAAAGAGATGCTGCGTAAATGTGAGCGCGGCCCCCCGCGCAAGGAAGGGCAGCTGCTCACTCTCGTGAAACGCCAATGCTTTTAATGCCGTATTACACACGTTAAAGCGAACAGTGGAAGTAGAAAGTAAAATCTGTCCTCTACTTAAAAATAAAAAGCGGGAGGGACACAGTGGTAAGAGGCAACGCTTTGGAAGCAGCACGGGCCGGGCTGGGAGATCCTAGCAGGGAGTTCCGCGCGTCCCCCAGGCACCTTCGGCAAAGCCCAGGGCTCCAGCGAAGACCAGCGCCGCGAACTCGCCCACGCTGTAGCCGGCGGCCGCCACGCAGCGCTCCACGACCTGCGGGGACACAGCGCCGAGCGCGCCTCAGCCGCACCGCGGGCAGGCCCGAGGCGCCCCCGCCCGCCGCCCGGCCCGCGCCCCCCGCTCCCTCACTTCAGGCTGCAGGTGGTTGAGCTTCTCCANTTTAAGTAATATATCCCAATTTTTTTTCTGTATATCTGTTAAATACTGCATTAAAATACCAAGATAAAAAAATACAATCTGGAATGGGAAGGTCTTTCCAGGAGGGTTTGGGACAACTTGCTGCTCTCCACCTCATCATTTCCTACTGCCAGGAAATGTACAGAATATTTTTGTTAAGTTTTTTTTCCCAGTGAACATTTCATGTGTAACTTATCACAACCGATGTGGCATTAGACAACTGGAGGGAAAGTTACTTCCATCCACATGTGGACAGAGCCAATAATGATGCACCCCAAAGCATTAAAAATTGCAAGAGAAGCTTCATAGTTTATTTGTAGTTTAACCTTAAGAAAATAATTTTTCTAGTAATATCATCTGCCTCACTCAGCTGCTACCTGGCAACGTGAACACAAAGTAAGAGAACATTACATAGATGAACACCCCAAAAGTCAGCTGAGTAAAAAACAGGAACATGAACACACTGAAAGCTGTCCCAACAAATGGCTCCTCTAAATGCACCCCCTGCCCAGAGCAGAGCCCTCCACAACTTGGAGCCAACAGCCCCCTGCATTCCTGAAGATCCCTGCACCACACAGCCAAGGTTACCAACTGGAACCTGAATCCACACCCAAAAAACTCCCCCAAAAAACAACCAAACAAAAAAATACCCCAAGAGGGAAAGTTACTTGCAGGATTGAAGCCAAACCATACTGCTTGGCCTGTTTGTTGACAGCTTTGCAGTCCCAACACAAATGGAAGAGCCAAACTTTGCTCTCCCCTTTCCACACCTGAAGAACTCAAAGGAAAACGTTCATTGCAATTATGCACATAGTGCTCTTTATATTGTGAGAAGTCAGAAATGTTTAAGACTTCCTCATTTGGGAGCACAGAGTTTTAAATCAGAAAAAAAAATTAGTTGTGTGGATTTTTCTCAAAAGGTAATTTAAGTCTCCGCTGCTTCCTCATCTTCCAGAGCATCTACATGTTTGTATTGTTTCCAGGCCTTTAAATTACATTGTTTGAGAATGGCTCCCAGTTGATTCCCGGGCCCCACTTCATACGTGTAAGGAAATTCTGTTCCTTGCTTTCTTTCATACACTGAGTGCATGGTCTGCTCCCACAGAACAGGTGACACCACCTGCTTCACTAACAGCTTCTGAATGTGCTTTGAGTGCATGTACTTTTTGCCATCCACATTGGAATACACACAGAGCAGCGGTTTCTGAATTTCAATCGATTTTAGGACTTCAGCCAGTGGCTCTACTGCTGGTTCCATAAGTCTGGTATGAAAAGCCCCACTGACTGGAAGCATTTTTGTACGTTTAAAATAATATTTTCGGGCATTCTCCTGCAAAAACTCCAAAGCCTATAAAAGAGAGAGAGAAGTGAGTCTTGCACAACAAAAGTTTTCTCAGTCACCCCACAAGAATCACCTCATCAGACTTACTGTGATCAAGGGATTCCTTTCCCTACCCAACAACTGAACACACGCTGGAAAAAGAACCCACAGATCAAATACTTTTGTTTGGACAGACTAAGCCCGTACATAACACCCACAGAGAAGTGCAAAGTAAAAGTTTTTAAAAAGTTAAGTGCTCGGTTCAACTGAAGGAATAGTTACTCTGAAGAAATACCTGTAAGTGTCCTGCAATGACTCTGCTGTCTGGAAACAAATAGTTTGAAACTGTGCACACGGGGTTCTCTATACCCAGCGATTCACAGTGTTTACGGGCTTCCAGGCAGGCAAATTTGTAATTTGCCTCTCGCCGGCCGACAACCGAGAGCATTCCGCTGGGCACAGCCTCCGACGCCTTTTGCATGGCTTCGGCGCGCACCTTCACCGCGTACAGCGCTACGGAGAGAAAGAGATGCTGCGTAAATGTGAGCGCGGCCCCCCGCGCAAGGAAGGGCAGCTGCTCACTCTCGTGAAACGCCAATGCTTTTAATGCCGTATTACACACGTTAAAGCGAACAGTGGAAGTAGAAAGTAAAATCTGTCCTCTACTTAAAAATAAAAAGCGGGAGGGACACAGTGGTAAGAGGCAACGCTTTGGAAGCAGCACGGGCCGGGCTGGGAGATCCTAGCAGGGAGTTCCGCGCGTCCCCCAGGCACCTTCGGCAAAGCCCAGGGCTCCAGCGAAGACCAGCGCCGCGAACTCGCCCACGCTGTAGCCGGCGGCCGCCACGCAGCGCTCCACGACCTGCGGGGACACAGCGCCGAGCGCGCCTCAGCCGCACCGCGGGCAGGCCCGAGGCGCCCCCGCCCGCCGCCCGGCCCGCGCCCCCCGCTCCCTCACTTCAGGCTGCAGG
>VZTB01013918.1:448229-472797 GCA_013397245.1 Thryothorus ludovicianus | reverse complement strand
GGCAGAGCGGGCGCGACCGGCGGCGAGCAGCGCGGCTGAGCAGGAGGTAACGCGGACACTGCCGCGCACGGCTCGGGGTGGGACGGGACGGGACGGGGAGCCCGAGGCGCGGCGTAGCCCCGCAGCGAGTCCCGGTGCTGCCGGAGCGCTGCCGCCGCCCGGACCCCGCCGCGCCCCGGGAGCCCTCGGCTCCCCGCGGGTCGGCGGAGCGGGTTGAGGAGAGCGATCCCGCTCCCTGCTGCCGGCCAGCCGGGATCCCCCGGGCCGGACGGGACCGGCGGTGCCGGATGGAGACGGGCGGGGCGCGCCGCTCACGGGACGAGATGACTTGGGCAAACATTCACGGCTTTTCCGTGCCCGCGTTTAGCGTGCAAAGTGCTCTAAAAAAACCACAGCACACGCGGCACATTCGCTCCCCGCACTCGGGAGATTCCACGCTGCTATTTAACTGAAGGTATCTTCCTTCAGTGTCGCCGAGGAACATTTCTTTAAGGGTGAAAGAAAGGGCTTTGGTTTCATCCCGAGTTTTTGAGTGATGCTTATAAATCAGCCCGAACTGCTGTGATATAATTGGAGCGTTCAGTGGTAAGATCATTTTTCAAGAAGGGAAAGTTGCTGTGCCGGAGTTGCAATTGTGTAACGACTTTGCATCAAACAAGGTTATGAAACAGTATCAAGCATTGTCTCAGAGCAGCTCAGCAAGAGACTGCAAGAACAACTTTGGAGAAGGAAAAAGTGTCACAATGGCACGAAATTATGCTGACTTTTTATTTGGTCTAATTCGAAAGGATCAGGGCAAGAAGGTTTTTCTCACTTTTCTATCTCTGTGCTCTTCTGTAAGATGATTTCTTCCATTTGTGTCATCCTCCTGGTAAAATACCTGGACGGGAGCTACTCAAGTTAGCTAAAATATATGGGCAGTAGCATAGGAGATACATGACCACATCCCAGCCCGTGTCTGCCTCTGTCTGTGACATGTGTCAATGAGAAGAGATTGAGCAGTAAATGGCAAATTCTCCCAGCAAAGATCTTGCTCCAGTATGCATTTCAGTTCCTTGTATGTGAATAAATCATAGATTTATTTGCACAACTTGTGCACTCCCATGTTGAAAGAAGTGTAACCTGGGCAGTGAGACTTTTTGTTTCCATCTGTACACCTTGCATTGTAGTCTTCAATACATACTGTATTTAAAAAAAAAAATCTAATTACATATTATAAACATATATTATATACTTGTTTGATATTTATATTCTGTTGTGTTTTTAATGTGATTTTTAACCTCCATGTGATTGGGTAGCCAGCCCCAAGCTGCACAAGAATGGAACTAATCAGAAGTTTTATCAGCACAGGGGTATAAGAAAATGGGATGAAGGCGAGATTCCTTTCCTACCTTCCTTCTCCTTCCTGCTGACAGAGTACCCCAAGGAGGGAAAGGCACATGTCTTTCCGAGACCTCCTCAAGGCAAAGAAGTGTTTTAGTTCATTTTTCATCAGCTGCTCTGTCATGATATATCTATCCCACCTACAGAGCACCCCATCCCTTTCTTTGGGTGCACAGTGTTTTTTCCAGAAAGCAGACACAGAAAGCTTCTGTTAGATTTTTCTTCATGTTATGCCACTATAGAAATAGAGAGAAGCCCATTAGGCAGCAAGTTTAACTAATGGGGGTTTTTTTCCCTTTATTTCTCCTTTTACTTTATGTAGCTGGAACCAACTTTGGGTAAGTCAGATGTTTTGAATACCTAGAATAATTATTCTAACATGTAAAGCAAAGTGGCCTAGTGCAGCCCTCACTGCACTGAAGTCACACTAGGGGTAAACAGAAAAGGGGCAGCAGAATGAAGAATATGTTGCATGGCAGACATAAGAAGTGGAAAAGAACTAAAGTTAATTTGTGTGTGAGAAAAAAATATTTCCAACCTTGGTGGTTCTTAGAGGCAGATATCTGCTGGGTACACTGCACATATCATTCATAGACATCCAGCATTCTTTAGTATGAAAATGAGGGTGCAAGAATATTGTGCAACTCACCCTGGAGCTGGGTTATGATTGGGAGAGTAATTATTGGGAAAGTAGGTTGAGTAATGCTGCTGCAGCCAGTGGGGCTGTGTTAGCAAGTCTGTGGTGTGCAAGTTCTCACTGATTCATTTCAGATCATCAGCTGTACACTGAAAGGAAGGCAGGGCTGATGAACCTCTGTGCTTACATTACTTCTAGAAAATGTACAGGGTGTTCTATAAACATTGCACAGCTCTTGTACAGCACAGGAAAAGACTACAGCACTGGCCAATGAACAGACTCTCCTTGCCTTTTACTCATTCTCTTGCTAAAGACCTACATCAGGTAACCAGAGACAGACAGACTTCTTCCATGCTGTTTTCTGAGTTACCTATGCTTTTTATGGGAAGTTCATACTAGTATTTAATTTCTGGGGAATAAAAACACAGGAGCTCCCACTGCTGATGGACAGCTGTGGTCCATCATTGTTTTGTCCTTCTCCTTGCAAGACAGTGTTTTGGCATGCTTGGGAAATCCTCAGAGACACTACTGGCAAATACAACACATAATTAATTAGTAGTAATAGTAGTTAAAAGACTGGGACACCAACATTCAACTCCAGGCAGTACATTCAATCTCTTCATTCCTATTTCCTCCCTTTTGCTGTGCATGAGTGGCTTCACTTGTCTCTTTGCTTTGTGCTTTCCCTGTTTCTATTTGTCTGTCTGGTTTTGCTTCTCCTAAGAATTATTTCAGTGTTCTTCTTCCAACATGCATGGGTATATAATTTATTCCCTAATGACTTCCACAGAGCAGTACTGTTTCAATTTTATACTATTTAGCCCTTTCAGCTCACAGAACACTTTCAGACTTTGTTCCCTGGGAGGAAGCTGACAGAACCCCTGACAAACTCTAGTTGCTGAATGTGCAAGGAAACCAGCCTAATACTGTTAACATCCAAATAAAGCATAAAGGCCTTTAGGTTCTTGCTTATCACTTTTGAAAAAATAGTATGTGGCAGCCATGCTGGAGTTGCACGTATCACAGCATGTGTGGAGAGCTAAGCCTGCCCTCCCTGTAGGCAAAGCAAAAGGGTTAAAAATTAGTGAGATCTTATTAACTTTCAATTTCTAACTTAACCTTTGGGAATTACTTATCTGAAGACAGCCAAAGAGAATCATTGTGCTCGGTGCTCTTGTTCCCATCACACTTTGTTGCTCCTGCACATGGCAATTGCTTCACACCCCAGTAAAAGCAGAGCCTTTCACATTGTCAGTGGGGGTGACAAGTAGTGCACATGGCAGCTGACAGCCTTCCTTGGGAAATAACAGCACAGATCCAAGTGCAGGAGAACAGGGGAACTCCTCTGCTCCAATTAAGATGCTTAGAATTCACTTGGCAGAAGTATGGCAGCAATGAGCCCCGCAGATTTTTCCTTCCTCCCTTGTCAATCCAAGCCCTAATTGATCCTACCACAGCAGAGTACCTTCCCTGTCTCCTTCTCCTCAGCCTCAGTTCTGAATTCTCCCCTGAGTCTTTTCTCTTTGACCTTGACTGGTATCTCTGATAGCTTTGTCTGCTGCCTTTTTTGTGTATATTTCTATTCATTGCTGACTTCCCCCAAGCCCACAGTCCAGGCCTACCTGCCCTTTCTTGTTTACCCCTCTTAACCTTTCTCATCCTGTGTGCCTTACCAGTCCCTCCATGCTCACTTTGTCTTCAAAACTCTGCTCTGCTTCTGTCACTGGATTTCTCTCAATCCCATGCAAACAGCATTGTGGTCCCAGCCACTGAAATCTCACATTAAACCTGTGTGGGCAGAGCCCTGAGTGCAGGGACAAAAACCATAATGCAAGAACTCCCTTGCTGCCCAAGCTTACCCTGATCTCCAAACAGAAATTCACTGGGTGAGAGCTGGGGCAATGCAACCTCACCTGTGCCATTTCCTATCGGTTAAAGCACATCTGTCACAAGTAGGATTTCCTCTTCCCCACTCCCTGCCTCCTTATCCCAGCAGTCCATAGCAACAGAAGCTTTGAAATCCAGGGAAAGACAAGAGCCAAGACAGTACTCATATGGCACTTTTGTCTGACAAGTGTCTGAAATGCTCATTGATCTAAAACTTTATTTTCTCTCCTGGGCCTTCTGCAGTTGCTCTTTCCCCACTGCTGCAATCTCTCATAATATCTCTCCTGCTTAACAGATGAACAGGAATTGGGTGTATTTGCCTACTGTGTATTTGGAAAAACACCTTTCAGTTCTTCCCTTTTTTTTATTGTAGCTCTCATGTTTACATTTCAGTAAACTGAGCACAATTCTTCTGTAGCATTTGGCTTTTAGCCAGAAAATCTGCAATGAAGCTTTTTCCTCCTTCCTTGCTTGCTGGTTTTCCTGCTGCCTGTGCCCTAACTAAAGCAGCATGGCCTAGCAGAGCAAGGCATTCCTTAGCACTCCTTCTGTAGGCAAATTTAATGGGCTTGGCAGCTACAATTGCTGCAACTGATTGGATGCTTGATGAAGGAGCCAAAGGTGTACTCCCCATGTATCCAGATCGCCTTGCTTGTTTAGCAAAACATCGTTTAAGTACTTACCTTCTCATTGTCCTCCCTGGTGTTTGTTTTCCAAGGCAGCTTCTCAAGTGTCTGCTACTGAATCACATCCCTCAGGCTCCCACTGAGCATCCTGCAGACATCTCACATTATTTTGCTTGAGTGTGTGCTCTTTTCTTCCTTGGCTCTGCCATTTCATTGAGGGAATGGATTTTTTGGTGACTACAGAAATACACACTTCTTACTGCATTTACTTATTTTCTAAGTGCAGTTCATATGACATCAAACTGCTTTATTCCTCTGCCATACTTATGGGCAAGGATATTTCTGCAGGTGAAATTCAGTAATCCTCATGCTCTCAGCTGACAGGGAAGTAAAGGCCCCACTTCCCACTGGCTCCCCCCTCATCCCTCCCCCAAGGGACAGATTCCTTTACACGTGTACTGGTACAAGAGCCATTAATTTCAGCTGCAGTCTCTCTCAGTGACACTAGGCTGTGGATCAGATCTGACATGCTTGTTTTTAAAATCTGTTGAAAATGGAAACTTTTGCAGTTGCATTTTAAAAGTTCTCTGCCAATCAGTGTTTGGTTTTGTTTCAGGTTCACTGTCTCAATGGAGGGGGTACCAGCCTGGATCCCAGCAGTAGGCTTCACACTCCTGCCACATGCAGGAGGAATTTTAGGAAGGAATATAACCAAAAGGGAAATCCCAACATGGTATGAAACTCTGCAGAAGCCATCCTGGTGTCCACCTAACTGGATGTTTGCTCCTGTTTGGGGTACTCTCTATACATCTATGGGGTATGTTTTTCACATTGTATTAAGGAACTAACCTATTTCAAAATTGCATTTGGTGTAATGCTGGACCAGAGGACTATAACTGTACTCCTGTGGCTTTATGTTTGTAAGAAACTATGTCAAGCTGCCTCTTTAACAGGTAAAAACATGTTTTGGGAGTTGTGTGTGGGCTTGACAGGACATTTTGTATGCAGAAGTATCCACATCAAAAAGCAGGAACTTGAAATGCTGCATTTGATTTGCTTTCCTCATTCATTCTGAGGGGAAGACCTGCCAAGCTGGAAACAGTAAAGCAATGCAGCACTGGGATTTCTTCTAAGCACATCCTTCAGTAGTTATAAGAAAACTTAAAAAAAAAGTGAGGGAAATTAAGATAGAACTGTTCTAACAGAGCTCAATAATGCAATGGATGAAACTGAATGCTGCATTGGCACTCCCACGTTCTCTCATTTCAGTTTCATTTTCTTTCCAGAAAAGGTTTGTAATTCTTATAGCCTTATGTTCTATCCCTCCCAACTGGTATTCTCTTTTCTTTCTCCTCACACAGACTGTACTTTTTAACTTAACTGGAATACTTGTGTATTTGAAGAGTTAACATCTGAATGAGATCATCACTGACCTGTGAATAAAAACATGCCTTTTATCAAGGAGAAAAGAGCTGGGTGGCTTTCCCAGCTTCCTTCAAGTTGATTGCACAATCTGTAACGCTGTGTCTGGATTCTTCATCACAAATCTGGGTAGCAGGTTAAATACCTTAAAAAGGTGCAGAATCAGTGAATTCTAAGGTGGATGGTCTTGGTTATGTGTTACACATCCAGCCCAGTGAAAAGACCATACTTAGTACCAGCCTCCTCTAGTCCATCATGCATACACATTCCTTGAATGACCAAGACATTTCATTCCTCCAGAATCTCTTAAATATATGGAAAGCAACAAAGAACTAAAAGCAACATTTAATAAGCTTACCTGCCTTTCTTGACACTTAGCTTCCTAGACTTGTCCATCATGGTCTTGATCTGAAGTTGAAGTTAGATGAACAAGTGCTCTGGAAATCACTTAAGAAACTGAAGTTTCTAATGCTTACCCTACCTCAACTTTCTTTTGTTTTCATTGTTCTCTGCAATCAAACTGACAAAATAGCAAAGCTGCATTGTTCAGTCCCTGTGAAAGTAATGGAAGTGACTAAAGGGCTCCTCCTGCTCCCCATGCTCAGCTCTGCTTTGGGATCTCACCCAATGCCATTCATTTCATCCACTTAAAAACTGGGGTTTGATTTTTTTTTTTTTTTCATCTTTAAAACACCATGTCCCAATACCAAAACACAGCTTCTTCACTCTTTGCATCTTAGACTTGTTTCCATTTCAACATGGCATTCTTATTTAAGACTGCAATGCAGTAGGTTATCTGTTTCTGTGCACTTAAAAGTGAGAATTCTGGCATGACTGGAATTTTTCTCTCTCCATCTTGTTATCCAGAGCAGCTGATCAAGCCTGTGCTGTCAGTTACTTTGCCAAGTAGGGCCTGGATATCTAAATCTTCAAATTAATCTAGACCCTGGCATTGAAGTTATTTCACTGATCAAGAATGTGTGGTAGCTTTAAACAGAGAATGACACTTCCCCTCTGCTTTCTGCAGATATGGCTCCTACCTGGTGTGGAAAGAACTGGGGGGCTTCAATGAAAAGTCAGTGGTTCCTCTGGGTCTGTATGCAGGGAACCTGGCATTGAACTGGGCATGGACTCCCATATTTTTTGGAGCTCACAAAATGGGATGGGTAAGTGGAACACTGAGATTCTAAACCAAAGGCTCCTACTCTTATTTATAAGGCATTAACATGAAAGGTTTGTGTCATAATCTTTTCTCCCTGAAAAGGGGTCTGAATACAAAACAGGGCTTTTCTAAAATTCTCTTTAATGCATGCCAGCAGCCACCTGAGAGAATTTACAGATCTAGATCATCCTTAAATTGATTTCAAGCAGCTTTCTGCCAGCCTTTGGTAAAAGCTTTGTGTGACTAGAAAACATAAACAGCAATGCCTTATTGCAGTTCCTAGGTCTCTCTGGCAAACAGCAGTGATAAGCAGCTTATTACAACATTATTCAGGTGATCAACACACCTCTTTCAGAAAAAAGACTCATTTTCTGGAGCTCTCTGAAGAGAAACAGCTCAATTATTCTCAAAAATAAGAATTAGTAATAGAAAATATAAAATATTTGCCTGGTTCTCTAGCTGTACATGCAATGCTGTAACAGGGAAAGACTGCAATCCATCACAGATTCATTCATACATCATCTCTCCAGGTGACAGGAACAAACTGGACAGGTTTGTGTGCTCCAAGTCACTTTGGGAAGTGTCTCACTGCCCACTAGAGAGGATGAGACTGACTTCATCCTCCCTCTCTGCTCCCAGCTGTAATGAATGCCCTTTCATGTACATGTATTGTTTTATGACTCAAAATGGCTTGTAACTCAGCAGAAATCTATCATCTTTTTCTGCTGGCTGGTTTCCTGAGAAGGATTTAACTCACAGAGGGATAGATCAGGTGCCAGAGAGATTGACACACAGGAAATGTAAGAGTGAAAACAACACTAACCACCTTTTGTGTTCCAGGGGTTGGTGACTCTCCTCCTTACAGCTGGTACAGCAACAGCTACCACTGTTTCCTGGTACAACATCAACAAAACAGCAGCTTATTTGATGGTTCCTTATTTAGCTTGGCTAAGCTTGGCTTCTGCACTCAATTACCGGGTCTGGAAGGACAATCGCAACAAGAGAAAACCTGAATAAGCAGCTTTCAGCAAAAACAATTGTTTTCACAATAATTTTTTTACATAAAGTTATGTCCTTTTTTTATATTTAGCTGAACTCCTTCTACCATTACTTTGGTAATTACAAGCTGACAAAACAAATACAACTTTATTAGATAAGCCACGAAGGGGCTGACTGGGTTTTATAGCAACCAAAAAGAAAGTCTTGATTGAAAAGTGCTAAGTGCTATATTATAGTATTATATGCTACATGACAAGAGCATTTTAACTGTTACCTGAAGAAAGCAGCAACTTAAACTTCCTTATGTTCAGAGGAAGAAATCCAGCCACACTAAGAGTTTCCACAAAGGTGTTCCTAACAGTGACAGGCACAATTGTGGCCTGAATGTTTCCTACTCACCCCTAGGCACAGTGCTTTTGTGCTATGATGTGTCCCACTACAGCCACCAGGTATTTGTCTTCTGGCCATTGTACTCTGGAAACACCTAAGACAAGCTCTTTTTAACAATTTGTGCCTTCCCACTTTGAAGAACTGTACATGCATTCAGCTAAATGCATTAAACTACATGTAAACTTAATAACCTTGTTCCTTGATGGTATTGTTTTAAATTGTTTTGAGTAGAAAAACACTGAAGGCAGGATACTACAGCCTCAAAAACAGCCCCTTCATCTCTTCTCCTCACCTTTGCAATGGCCAAGACAAACCAGGAAACTCAGAGCACCTGTAAAGAAACTGTGAGAAGCCAGTCACAACATTTCTTTAATCAGATTTAAGGAGCCCAGACCAGTTCAGGCTCCCCAGAGCAGGAGCCAGCAGGGTGTGAGCAAAGCTTCTGGCTGAGCAACCCCCCTCTCCCTTCTGCCCCTCCTGCACAGCAACTGCACTTGCCCAAGTTTATTGCTCCAGCCTCTGCTCCAGTCAGTGGAACAAAGCAGGCTCCTGCAGACCAGCCTGAAATAGCCCCAAATACTCCTTTATGTTTCTGATCATGAGGGATAACATGCTGCATGGTTGCAAAGTTTGAAGCAAGGTTTAAAACACACAATTTTATAACTGCACTTTCCTCTCAAGCACATCCTAATTGCTGCAAACTAGCTTAAATAATTTCCCCCCATACAACATATATGTCATGACAGACAGCAGAACTTTTTGCAGCTTGCAAAATTTCAGCCAAGTGACCCTGATTTGAGGAAGGATTAGAAATTACACTTTTCAAATGGGCACCCCACTGCCAAATACCTCTCTCTTAGGCCCTACACTTTGAAGTCCAAAGACTTTTTGGGCTTCTAGCAGAGTTTTCAAAATTCCATTCATTCCTTTAGGCTTCTACATTCCTGTTCTGCTCCAGCCATTGCCTCCTGCTCACTTCCTCAAAAATCTGGTTTCTTTATGGGGCAGGCTAAGGATCACAGTCAGCAGTACAAGGTTCCTAAATGCTGCAGGGTTTGTTTCTCTTTTCAAATAAGAAAAATGGGAAGATCCAGAAAGTCTTTAGTCTCATTAACCCCATAGTTCATTGCACTGAAACACCCTATTATTATTATAATATTATTTCCCGCCCACCAGCACGTTTTAGATCTTTGTATAGGAAGGGTAGATAAAAAAGGGACATACAAACTCCAACATGATTCAGTAAATTATAGTTTTAATGTTGACACAAAGAACTTGTGCAATGTTCCCCAGCAAGCAAGCAATCAGGCTACCTGAAAAACAAGTCCTACTCTGAGGTCTCCAGATTCAATAAACAAGACACTTTGTCAACACATACCAATGATTTACAGAAAGAACAAAGCAAGACAAGGACAATGCAGACAAAGGGATTATCAATACAGTATATGGTAGATGCATATTCTTCTGATACAATTTTTTTCCCCTGGTAATCAGTATAGGAAAAGTTGCACCAGCAGCTCATAGAACTGAAATATAAATCCTGCTGTTAAGCATATCTGAGAAGGAAATGGATGGAGTCATGTCTCCAGTGGTTAGACAATGTGTGTCACATGGCAGTTTTCTGTTTCATCCAGGAACAGGGTGCTGAAGACATCATTAAAAAAGGTAGGGTGGTATTGGCAGGCTCTGTCACAGTCAGGATTGAAGTTCACCTCCAAGATCTGAGGCTGCATAATTCTTTTTCCTATCAAGGCAAACACAAACATTGCTGCTTAATACAAGCTCTATAGAGATCCCAAATCACTCCTTGTCTTTAATCCAGAAATTATAGAAAATGATTGGGAAAAGCATCTTTTGTGATCCTAACTGCCAAGCCAGTAGGGTGTTTTTGTTTCAGTGGGTTGGTTTTTACTGGAGGGGCAGAAGTGTGTTCTACCATCACTATCCAGAGGACAATTATCCAACAGATTCTGCAACCACTGTACTAATTCAATGCTTCCTCTGGAATGAGAATTTGCAGCCATTTAATACAATCTCCCTGAATCAGTTGTTTTGCTTGTCAATCTCACATGTTCAAGAAAACTCTGCTTCTCCTTTCACATTTCAGTACAAATCTTGCTTTCTTAAACCTCCCAGGTATTTAGCAGTCCTGTTCCTTTAACTGCAGCCACCCCTATCTGCCACTTCATGCCACTCCTAAAGGAAGTCAGGAAATTCAATTTTCTCTTAAAACTTCATCAGTTCTGGATCAAATGCATTCTGTGCAGAGAAAACCAAAAGATTTTATTTCATGTCTGGTGTTGAGATTGTTAAGTGAGGGAACAAACTTCTGATGGGTAAGTAAATCCTCCTCTGCTTTGCACAGGAGCAACAATTAGGCATTTGTTTGGGGGTTTTGTGTATGTGGTGGTTTGATTGGATTCTTTGGTTTCCCCTACCCCTCTGTTGTTTGGCTCTGTTTTTCTCCAAACAGAGAGCAACAGCAGCAGGGAGGCAAGGATGCAGCCCAGCAGTTGGCAGCTGCCCCATCACTCCTGTTAATGCCATCCCCACAGATTTGCAACTTCAGGTGTCAGTGGGGGGCACAGAGCACACAGCTCACACTGCTTGAGAAACAGGACAAGTTAAAAGAGAAGAAACAGACTTCTGAAAAGGTCCACAAACATAAACAATTCAACATTCAAATAAAGGAGCTTCTCACCATCTGTGCTGGTGTCCCACTTAAGCATCAAGTCAATGGCATATATTGCTCTTGATGATGGATAATCACAGATGCCAAGAGGGGCAGGTTTAGACGAAGCAGCTTGGAACAATTCAGCAAATGCCTTAAAAATACTTGCCTAATAACAGAAAAAGGTCTCTGAATGAGGAGTGAGGTTCCATAAAAGCAACACACATTTCTAATCACTTCATGCATGTGTTTTAAAGGGTTTGCATCAATTGCATTACACAACAGATGAAAATCTGCACAGCACTGGCTTACAAATGTGCATTTAGACCTAATGCCAACACAGAGAAAGAACTCTGCACCTGCCAATACCCATGGACTTGTCTGGGGAGCCAATGAACACTATGGAAATCCTGAAAATAGTTCATTTAACATCAGAATTAACTCCCTTCTCAGGTATCAAGCCAAGTATTGCACTTATGTCTAGAAATGGGGAAAAAGAAAATGCAGGAGAGTTCTGTGAAGACCAGCAGTACAAGTGTGATGTTCTGGTTTTTCTGCCTTTTCAGTTGCATTCTAGCTTTGATTTTGTTCTTCTCTGCAATGAAAAATTTTCTACCCATTTATACCCCTAAGAAGGGTGGGGGGGACATGGAGAGTCTAAGAACGTCCTACACAGGTATTTTGAAGATCAGTCAGATATGCAATCTTTCTATTTTCTGTACACAGTACTACTTTGGGTAATCTACAGGATGTATTCTGACATCTCTCTTTTCACCCCTTGTAGTCTCTTCTAGACTATTTTAAACACTGTCATATTCTGAACATCATTAATTGGATACAAGGGTCTAGTTAAAACAAATGGGAATTAATTTATGGAAATCAAGTCACAGTAGGATCATTTATGCACTTTTGAATAAATATGCACATATAAAGGTTCAGCTATCATTCACTCCAGCTCCTAATAAATATGAAAGAATGAAAGAATTCAGTTTTGTGCCTGTTTCTGAACCAGCTCTTCACATTCAGCTTTTTCTTTCAAGCATGAATCACAGAAAAAGTTTAAATCAATGAGAAGGTCCTCATCTGCCTTCCTGCATGTTTTATGGAACAGTAGTATTTGGAGCTTACTTTTTACATTCAAAAGATACCCTGATATCAAAGAAGCATCTGTGTTCTTGTGAAAAGTCATCTGTGCAAGGAGCAGGGACAGGGCTCTGGCAAGGCTGCTAACACAGAGGAGCTGGGGCAGCAGCAGGAAACTCTGCATTTGAGAGTAGGCAGGACTGGCTGTATTGCTAAGTCCAACATAAAGAATTATTACAGTGTGATCATGAAGTAAAATTCTCAAATTATAAAATATAATTCTTTAACGAGCAAGTATTCAAGGGCAAATTACACAAAGTTCTGAAGTAAAGGTTAACATACAATCTCCTTTGTGAAACTGATACACATAAAATATGTCTTCTGAGAAAAAAAGTCCTAGCAACCTAACACTTTTGGAAAAGCTGGTTTGCTGAGTAAAAAAAAAACCCAAACAGATAATGAACATTTACATGAGAAATGAATTTCCGACTTACTTGTACCGTTGCCCAAGGATATTCAGGATATTGTTTTTCAAAGAGAGGAATAAAGTCTTCACAGTGCACCTAAAACAGTTTAGTAACATTAAAGGCTGTCTTGGCTGGGAATGACAAGAGAATGAACATCAAATATATTTGCCATCCATACAAATGCAAATACAGAACTAGGGAATTAAGACAGCTCCTGAACACCTTCCTTGTTCCAGAATTTCTTGTTATAAAAGATCACACTAAGGCTTTGACAATGACAAGCTGTCATTTTTTATAGTTCTTTTATTGCCTCTATCAATGTGGGTTCTATTCAGAATGTAGGTTTGTATTATCTTAGATAACCACAGATGATGGGGGGAAAGAGTCTAGAAAAGTATTTGCTTAGGACTTCAGGTACTTTGAACACCCTGTTGAAATGGATGTGAAGCAAAGCAGACTCATGGCCACAAAGCAGGCACCAGGAGATTTCTACCAACAGAAGGGTGGGGGCAGTGTTTCAGTGTCTCCTTACCTGTTTCAATGTCACACCAGGAGCGTAATTCATGACGGTGAAATGCTTCTCGTAGTCATCCAAGTCATCCAGCGAGAACGCCCTAAGGAAGAGAAGAACTCCTCAGTGCCCAAGGCGTGCAGTTCCAGCAGGAGCACAGTGCGAGGGCAGGCGGGCACCTGTTGGAGAAGCGCAGCCAGAACACGTCGTAGCAGAAGAGCCGCAGGGGCCGGGCGGAGCGCAGCAGCACCACATAGCGCACGTCGAACTTCACCGGGCCCGCGTCCTCCCGCTCGAACAGCACCGGCTCCTCGATGTACTTGCACACCACCTGCAGCGGGGACCGTGCGATGCAGCTCGGGTGAAATGCAGTGTCACTGCACCGCGGGGACTCGGGGTGCCCCTGCTGCATTTCAGCTTTTCCTCACACAGGTGTGCAAACGGACAGCGTCGCTTTTTGTCACCCTCTGACTACAGGGCAGGGGAATGAGGAGGCCAGGGTGTTCTCATTTTTAAAAATCACAGATTTCTAATTCTGGATGACCTTGTTTTGCAACAATTGTGAAGCAATTCTGTGTGAATTCCTGTACCCCAGAGAACACAAGCAGTCCACATGTCACCAACAAATGGTGCTGAAGTGACCTCCAGTGCTCACACACTGTGAGGCACAGGTGGGTGCTGCAGGGACTGTGAGGTACAGGTGGGTGCTGCAGGCACACTGTGAGGCACAGGTGGGTGCTGCAGGCACACTGTGAGGTACAGGTGGGTGCTGCAGTGACACCGAGGTACAGGTGGGTGCTGCAGGCACACTGTGAGGTACAGGTGGGTGCTGCAGGCACACTGTGAGGCACAGGTGGGTGCTGCAGGCACACTGTGAGGCACAGGTGGGTGCTGCAGGCACACTGTGAGGCACAGGTGGGTGCTGCAGGCACACTGTGAGGCACAGGTGGATGTAATGTTGCAGGCTCCCTGTAAAAAGCTCTGTGATT
Organism: Thryothorus ludovicianus; assembly: GCA_013397245.1. NCBI lineage: Eukaryota > Metazoa > Chordata > Aves > Passeriformes > Certhiidae > Thryothorus > Thryothorus ludovicianus. The sequence goes on along the minus strand of VZTB01013918.1, from coordinate 458,570 downwards.
CATCTCTTGTTGACAAAAGTGGTTCTCTGTGCCACTGAGCAGAGCAATAACCATCAGCCATGGGACAGAAGCAGTAATGTTCCCAATCTGATGACCAGTGCTAACTATAGCCAATGTGTTTGTCTGCCAGCCTGAGGATTTGCCTTACAGCAGCACCACGCTGGAGTATCCCTTATTGTCAGGGCAAGTTTTATATTTTAAATAAAATAACATCAGGCTCTGAGTTCATCACTGCAACAACTGGAGCTGACCAATTTGCAACGGAATCTATTCTGAACTGTATGCTTATGGCCAGCATATGAATTTTGAAGAAAATAAATTTCCTTTGTATTTTCAGACCCCCTTCTACAAAGCAGTTTTTTCAGCTCTGCCTTTTAAAACCCTTTCAAAGCCACACTCTCTCACCTTTGGGCTACTTTCTCTGTGCCTGATGATACTGTTCAGGTTGTTGGTGATGTGGGTATCCAGGCTTCTGGCCAGGTTCCATGGTTTGCATATCCAGTGATTGTCTTCTCCTCTGTTAGAGAAAGAGAGAGAACAATGCCTGTAAGTATCCACCTCATTCATCTGGCTGAACATCCACTTGGCTTGATCCATGTCTTCTCCTAAAAAAATATTTTATAAAACTGTGAGCTACAGTGCAGGAATTAAGACTTTTGCTGAAAGCAGGGAGAAGTAGTTCTTAGGATTAAGGGAGAGAAAAGGCATTGGTACTTTTCACAAATTTTTTATTTTTCTTCAGTTAGGGCCTAACACGATCTCACTGTTTATCTCCTTCTAGTGCATCTGACTCCATCAAAAGGGGAAAACAACCCATCAACAGGACAGCATCACCATGAACATGCACAAGTGACAGTGTGGAATTGTTCTGCCAGGAGCCTGAGAACATTCTGCCAGGGTATTGTGCAAGTTTCCAAGTTGGTTCCCTACTGACACCTCCAAATCATTCATTCACACTAAGTGGCACCAAATTCATCTCATTGGGAAGAAACCACACAGTGTCTCAACAGTTCACATTACAGGAAGGTGAAAGCACATCACCATTGTCTCACTTTCTAGCACCCAGGCACTTCCAGGGGCAAAATTCTTTGAGATATCCTTGAAAAAAATCCAGCAATATGCTGATCTTTTTATCTTTCAAAGTCAAGACAGGGTGATGCTTGATGTCCTTTCCTCAGCCTATTAAAACATCATGAAGTGATCTGAAGATAGCAGTTAACTTCTGTTCAGTTTGTTTGCAAATTCCTATTACCTCCTTCCCATCACCTACAGACACCCTGCATTCACTATCAGTCCTTGATGTTGAAAAGGAATTAAACCACCACACTCCAGGGACAGGTGTGCTCTCTCCTGGTCAATACCAGTCCATAACAGTCTATGTATAGCAAACAGTGGCCAAATGAAACACCTGGCAGGTGTCAGCATAGTAAGCAAGTGTCACCACAGCAGCAGCCTTTCAACCAGAGAACTCCCTGCCAGACAGAAGAGGTTATTCAGCAGTGGCTAATGGTCTCATTCTTTCTTACAAGAAGAAAAATTGTGGTTTCCACTCACTTCAAGGCAGCTGCAGCAGTAGAAAGTGTGGATTTAAAAATCTAAAGCTCCACAACTGCTTCAGTCTAACACTAAAACTAAATTTTACTGTCATAACGTTACAGAATCCAAGTACTTTAAACATTTTCCACTCTGGCTTAAGTGCAAGTAAAACTGCTACTGTCTCCGGGAAAAAAAAATCCTGCACTTGTTGCAAACACATTTTGAGGCTTTGTATATCTGTTAAACACAAGAGGCAAGATCCTGACTAGACAAAGAGCAAAGGACTTCAACTCTGTATTCAAATCACAGCAAAGTTTCTGAATTTCAATCAGGTAAAATTCACTTGGATATAAATGCAGTAAGAGCTAACTCATGGTGGTGCTGCCAAGCTGCCAAGCCCAAAATGTGGGCTCCTGGTGGTTGAGCAAAGTGAGATCAAACCAGGACAAAACCTAAGGAAGAGGAAGCACAAGTCACCTTCTGTCACGCTGCTGGAAGTAGCTGATGAACTGAGGCAATTCTGTCTGGAGGTTAAAAGTCCGAGGCAGCCACCTGGGCCCATCTGGTCCTCCAGCTCGTCTAGCAATGGATGCCAGGCAGTCCTTGACAGTCAGGAGGTTCTCACATGGGAACTGATTCACCATTACCTCAGGCCTCTCCTCACTTAGCTTCCTACAAAGCAAACAAATGCTTGGTGAAGGGGGAAGGTTAGGGAGGCCTTTGGGAACACAGTTTTTATAGCAAAGAAATTAAAAAAAAAATATTATCGAGGAATAAGGAATCCTGTAATTAATTAACCTATAGTCTTTGAAGTGTGAGAAGTTGTAGAGGATGTCTGCTTCTCCCTCGTTGTCTGTGAACACAAAACGGGGATGTGTCAGGTTGTTGAGGACTTGCTGAATGTCTGTGAAAACCCTAGAAGAAAGAAGCACATGAAGAAAAATGTCAGTTTAGTTTCTGAAACTGATCGACCTTCTACAAGAATTATGTTTGTCCTGTATGCAATCTCTGTGACAATCTCTTCTTGATACACAGAAACAACTAAGTGGGATAGATTAAAAAGTTGTGAGAGATTACCTAAAAACTATCTATTTTGAGACTGAAATCTCAAAGGTAGTTTAGCTCGGACAGCTTCATAAAAATAACAATGCAGCAGATAACGACTAAACCCCTGACAGAGGAGCAGTAACACGAATTCACTGTTCTACAGGAAAACTCCACAAGTGAGAGTGGCCTTGTGAACACCACCACTCCTGAGAGAGCTCTAAAAATCATGCTGCTGTCATCCACATGAAAGAAAGTCATAGGAAATCTTGTCAGCTTAGTTCTGTAGCTTCAGGAGATTATTTTCGTTTGTTCAGAACTTTAAATAACCCAAATATATGAAAGTAGGTACATTAGGTATATGTTAGGAATACACACAGCTTTGAGGTTTAATACAAATTCCCTCTCAACCCCATTTAAAATCACATAAAACTCCAACCCAAACCTGACAGACATTTCAGAATGTAACCAAGAATGAAGCAAGTTCCTGTGTATCTTAGGAAATTTCCTGCTCAAATAAAACCAGTGACTTGGATGCTATAATAAGCAGATAGAAATAATGGTTATTTTGATGACTTTACAGCTTAAAGTGAGGGCACTTAATTCAGAATTCACATGTTGACTCAAAAAGCAAGACTGAAATAATTCTCATGGTAAGAGAACATTTAAACAGAATAAAACACCACTAATTTTTTCCATGAGAAACTACTGTATTCTTCCTCCTCTCCAAATCTATTCTTACCAGTTGTGGAACTTTCCTCTCCTCCTCCACTACTAACCAACTGAAAGATATATTCCCCTGAGAGACACTTCTCTAAAAAGGTGAACTGCAGAAATAGCCCAGTCACAGGGGAAAATAAATTCTTTAAAAAGCAGTTTGTGATATGCTTTGCATAGCTCCATGTGTGAGATATTACCATAGTTATATCCTTTGTGCTGAAGCCTGTAACTGAGAGAGACAACTTCACAGTGGATGAAGAGAATCAGCCTGTTTAAAGAAGCCACCAGTCTTTCCTCACTGTTGCAGCAGAACAAAATTAGCATTTCCACAGAGTCCCACTAGCATTTCTTCCTGCAATTTGTGGCTTCTTGGCTTTTCTTTGTCAGTCTGTGCACTAGGGGAAAGTGTAATATCAAATCTGATGTACTGGATCCAGTACGAGTTCTGCCAAACCCACAAGCTCCCCTAACATCCACTGTTTTGGAGCAACTGTTTGTTCTTGCTGGAACAAAAGGAAATCAAAGTGGTGACCTGAAGATAAAAGACCAATTATATAATGCTGTAATAAAGTCCTGAAGCATCCAAAATCTCTACACAAATAGGCACATAAGAACACATGCAGCAAAAGAACTACTAAAATTGAAGTTGTCCAGAAAATCCTGAATTGGTTCCTTACAAGCACACCCTACAATTCACAATCCTGCAAAGACCCAGTGACAGAGCACTCAGGATTATGTATTTGAAGACTTGCTTAAAATGCAGCACAAAAGAAATATGGGAGCTCAGTCTAGCTTTGTTAAGTGCAGGAACATCACTGCAGTAAGATGAGGGAGGTTGAGATTAGAGAGGAAACAAGGCCATTGCATTTGTTCTACTGATAATATCACAAAAAGATACAGAGAGGTAAGAAATGCACCAAGTCCTGTACTGGCTTTGGCAGAGGGCAGAACATCCACACTGCAATCCTCTAGTATCAACCAAGCTATTTTAGACCTTTCAGTCCAGTATCAGTGACACACTAAAGAAGCCAGCTAACCATACCTCTCAAAGGATGTTTTTTTTCCCCTTTTGCCTCACCAAAGTTCTGGTAGGGATGCCATGAAGTCTGGGATTAAAGATGACATTCAGTGAAATTATGCAAGTAAGAGAAATATGTTTAGATGTTACTTAATTTACTCAAAATATTTAAAGCTAATAAGCAGTTATGAGAATCAGCTCCCATAGCACGGAGCTGACAAGACCAGCCAAAACAAAGAGATGCCTCATAAGGACTCTTTGGACATTTAAAACAGTAACTGATGTAGCTGAAGAGAAACATGAAAGAGAAGATCAAAAGAAACAGAGATGATCAAGCCCAACACAAACTGGAAAGACTTTTCTTAATAAATCCATCTTTGAAGCCTTTAGGTCTTTAATTCTTTTTTTCCATTCAGCAATCAGCACAGCTGGATAGAACAATCTCCCTAGGGCAGCAGTTACTATGCTACAACACCTAATGAAAGCTGTAATTTTGCTGTATCAAACTACTTGTACTCACTTGCCTGCTTTTCAGGATTCAGGTTAAACATTTATTTCATCTCCCACTCTCTTGTCTTAGCTCTGTTTGGGTAAAAGATAACTAAGAATTTGTTCCAGGTTCTAAACTCTGCAACCTCATGCCTTGAATTTCTTCAGAGCCCCCTGAAACAGCAGCAATCCACAAAGCAGAGCACACAAATTATTAAGAGCCTATCCCTATCTACCCAGCTCCACATGTTCCTATCTGTCTGCCCAGGGTGACAGCCCTTAAACCTTTAAAGGAGGCCAAGAGCACTGGGAGGCTGCAGCTCCCACTCAGTTGTCTGGACTCTGAGATGCTGCTCCACTTGTGGAGGAACTTTAGTAGACAAAATTCAGAGCATGAGAAGGATCTTACAGCCTTCTTCCCAGATATGAACAGGATAAAGGAAGAGAGGGAAACCCTTAGGAGTACATTGGCTGGACGTGGATTCCTTTCCTTAGAAGAAGAGCAGGAAGAAATGGATGTGTTTCCCCCTTCTTCCTTGCCTAATGTGAATGGCATTCATTGGAAATGTAAGACTCAAACTAAAGAGGTAAGCAGTGTTTATATATATATCAGTGTTTATATATATAAGCAGTGTTTATATATATATCAGTGTTTCCCAGCATGCTCAGTATTGCTTTCTGCCTCTATCACAATGCATCTGCCTTTGACTCCTGTATCTGAGTACATTGGATGAAAAATATCAGCTTTTGCTCATCCTCACAGACACGTAACCAGAGAGTTCAACTACAAATGGAATCTTGACTATCACTGGGCAAGTCAACAAATGCATCTCCACCAGAAGTGGCTTTGATTTCCAGTAGCTCCTCTCAAGAAAAGTTGATCTGGGGAGTAACAAATCAACACAAGAAGCTGGTGTGTGAGTGCACCTACCAAATACATTTCAGTGCAACTTCACCATTTAAGCAAAATGTTTCAAGCAAGAACTGTGATCCCAGTCTCAGGCTGCAAACATCCTTGAGTGCAACTCACAGCACATGCTAAGCAATGGTTTCTTTTTCTGGAATAAAACCAGGAACAAGGCAGCCTGGCCATGCAGCATCACTGCTTTTGGTGCTCACAAAAATCCCTTATCTTTGCAGTGTTCTTCCAGCTTTCTTCTGAAACAGTTTCACAGCATACAGTCCATTTTTGTAGCAAACATATGTCCAATTTAAAGCATCCCAGGTTTTTATAAGATTCCTGTTTGGTAATGCCATCTGAACAAGGGGAATAATCTGTTATGTTCACACAGCAATTCTTATTATTCTTATTAATTATTATTTATATTTATTATTAATCTATTATAGCTTGTATTCCTATACATGCTATAATGCAGAAGACAAGTTTTTAGTGTCTCTTCTACACCTTAAGCCATACTTAGTGAAAATAACACTGTGTAACTTAGTGTTAAACACGATGCAACTTTTCTTTCACCCAGAAGGTGGCACTGATTTAAAAAAGCTAAATTTATTTTTTAGAAATTCAATAAGTGACAATTCGTTCACTCTGAAGAATAAATCCAACAGGAACAACTAATAAGTCAGAATCTCAGGCAAGTGGCTCCACATAAACTCACCCTTAACTTGCCTTTGTTGTTTAAAGATGGAAAAGGCTGTTCAGCCTGAACACTGCAATTACTGCACATAATCCTGGTAAGAAAACATTTTGTTTGTGGATACGTACTTGAAAACTTTGTCTTTGGCATAAACTGGTGGATTTATTGCTACAGGAAGTTTTTCCTTGTTTTCTGCTAAAATTGCCTATAAAACAGAAAACCACAACAAAAAGTTAATTCTAGGCAGAATTAAAGAGTCCACTGCATGTCTTATTGGTCTGTTCTCTTTGGTGCAAGTGAATTTCAAAGTTACATTTTGACAATTTTATTATGTTGTGTAATATGCTGTTCAGAAAAAAAAATCAGTACAAGAGCAGAGGCAGAAGGAAATCCTACCAGTAAAAAGGAACAGGAAATAAGGCTTTGAGACCAGGGCACATCAATACTGTTGAAAGACCCTGAGAAACTCTTGCCTCCTAAACATTAAAAAAACTCTTCAAATCACAGCCAACCATATACAATAGAAGACAAAGTTCCTGCATTTCCAACAAAATGGAAAACTGATCATTTAGTTGTGATGCTTTGTTACAGATGATCAAGATATTATAAGAGGTTGGAACACAATTCTGCTCCTGTGAAAACAAGCAAAATGTTTTTTGCAGTCTTGAGCAGTAACCACATCTGCAAAGTCTCTCTCCATCCTGCACAGCCCCCCTCTGACTGATAAAGGAAATGCACTCTTGGATCACTGCTGATGCCTTGACAAAGAGAGCAGCTCTCAGAAACTCTGGAACAAAAGTGCTGATGCAAAGTACACGTCTTCCAAAAATGCAAAATCCCAACCAACCAATCTGCCTTAGGTTACAAAACAGCCTAGCTGCTATGAGTGTACAACTTTATTTAGCAGAAGCAGGTTAACTTCATTTCTCACTAAATATTGTTAACAACAAGCAGGACAGAGCATTTTCTGCCTCTCAGCCATCATAAAGAAACAGCTGAGGCATAGATTCATCTTTAGAGGCTGTATTTTGAATGCCATTGGTAGCCAGTACAGCATCCTCATAGGTATCAGTTTCCTCATTTTTCTAAGAAGTGAATCTCGTGCAGATATTGTTCATGAAAAGGAGATTCCAAACATTAATTTCCCATCCTTAAAATATTCCAAACCTTTACTGAAAGAAAACAAACTGAATGAGTACTTTATAAGAGTGCCATCAAATTAAATGTCCCTGCTCCAATATCTAATGGTTCTAAACCACAACATAGCCCAATATCCAGTATGAAAAATATAGTAAATAAAATAGTAAAATGAATCTTTCTGTAATTCAAGACTGAACAGCAATGCTACAATAACAAATTCAATCAATAAGTCTATTAGACAATGTATCAATATCTAACTGGAAGGATGGATGCCTCAGTATGAAGCACCGTGTAGTGTGCCTATAAAAAAAGCTATGCAATACAGCAACAAAATATTAGAACTCATTTATGTTGCTCCAGTATTTTAACACTTAGATATCACATATAAGTGTAAGACATTTCTTATCTCATTGTGCTTTGAATTGTTTCTTTAGTTTAATGGCTGTCCTCTGAATCAGTCTTTAAGTTTAAAAAGAAGCAAAATCGGAATTCTTGTAATGCATTTTTTAGACATTGCCTATTTTTAACAGAGACAAGACATGGAATTAACTTGTTAAAATCATACCTGGTAATGCTCATCTGGTGGCTCTGGGGTAAAGCAGCTGACATCCAACTCTTCAGTAGGCACCCAAGGTAACAAAACACATTTCCTGATCAGGCGATCCGTCTCCCCGTGAGCGTAATCACGAGTGACCTCATCTGCAGCAGAACCAGGAGAACCTTTAGCAACTGCCTTTCATTTCCCACTAAAAATCTTCAAATGACAGCTGTACAGTCAGTATCAGCACGACTTTTGTAATTTAAATGAAAAATTAGAGATAATTAATGAACCAATATTATTTTGGATGTTTATCTTCTCCACATGACGGAGGCACAGGGTGGCCCCTGATCCAAGGTTACAGGAATCAATCATTGGCCTGGTGTTTCCCAACTTTCAGAGCCTGACTTTCTGACTCAAAGCTACAAACACAGACTTTAAAGAATTTATTTAAACCCTTCAGATGACTGAATTCAAAGTTTCACTAAGGCAGTGATGCAAGATTTAAATTCTTTGTCAATAAAACAATTGCAACATTTTTGGACTGGTAAAAGGTCTCTATCCTAAAATATGGAAACACCAGACAGAGAGAACTTTTATATTTAACAGTGTTACAAGAATGCAGCCCTTTTGGTCTTGAAACATTTGTTCTACTGTGAAATGGCCAATGATTTTGTAAGAACTGGCCCATTTTCTACTGCAAGTATTAAAGAAAACCCCAGCTCCTCAGACACACACTTACCACCAGTTTCAAGGTCTCTCAAAGGCCAAAGAATTGTGTAAGCAATTTGCTGAGGCACATAAAACAGAGGTGCTGCTGCAAAACTTGGCTGGTCTGAATGTTGAATGCGTGATCCAAATTCATCCATGATGTACCAGACAGGAACCTTCTCCTCTGCAGTCTGGATGAACAAACAGAGGGAGACATCTCTTACACATGGCCTAAAAGAAAAGCTCTGTGGCACAGAGGCACTGGCAGCACCTGTACCTGCTTCCCCTGAACCTAACCAGCCACTTAAGAGAGCTAAACCAGCAGAAGGCTGCTTGCTAAGATTAGCTTTGCTTCAGTTCCTATCAGAATCAATTAGCCAAAAAGTGTTTGACGTTTAAGAGTGAAGGAGAGCAAAACTGCTGCCTGCAACAAGAGCTGGCTATGAGTGTTGAGGCTGCATTATCAAAGTGCCCCTTCAAAGTGCCATTTGTCATGAAAAAATCCTGAATGAGAAAATAAACTTTAAATTGCTTGGTAGCACCACTGTGGTCTTTTTACAGAGGCAGGAATGGAGCAGAGAGACTACAGACGAGGTATTTCCCAGAAAAGTGAACAGAAGACACATTCAACTACAGGTTGAATTAATTGTCTTCTGGAAAATCACTTTTCAAATGGTAACAAAAATAATTCCATTTGACTCCCAAGCTATTCATGACAAATTGAGAAACAAAGAGATAATGTGGAAAGACTCAGAGATAGTCTTCAGATTAGTCTTTCATTTAAGGAAAAAGTCACAATGAATCCCCTTTTCAGGGATTTTTCAGACCTGATTCTAATGTGAGTTACATTAGAGCTTAATTGATAAAGATTTCCAGTTCATCCTGAGCTAACAGGGGCAGTCTGATCATACTCTCACTACTCAGGGTGAGCCCTGCCCATTCTGCATAGAGTTGAGGCCAAAGAATTCACCTTTCTCCTCTTTAATTCAAAAGACTCAAAAAAACCTTGGAGCTGCAATGCAAACCCTACAACAGAGTTTTCACCTGCACCACGAGGGTTGTATGCTCTCAAAAATAGCAGGTGTGCACCTGAAGGTGTTTGAGGGCTCAAGATGTGCTGGTACAGTGCTGAAGGACTATGGATGGCAGGGTGACCAAATCTGGTGTGGTCTTACCCACACACCCTAAAAGCAGCATTTGCCCTCCTTCCAAACAGATGGAATGCCAGTAAGGTTCTTTGTTAATATTCACGTAGTACTGGAACATCTTCACCCCAACATTTTTAGAGCCTTACCCCTTGAGAGAGCTGGTAGGTCTGGTTGTATTTCCACATTTCCTGCAGCACCTGCTGGACGCTGCCGTCGTCGGGCAGCTCTCCGTGGAAGGGGATGCCCATGAGGCTGGCCATCCTGGGCAGCAGCCCGGGCACGCGGCGCAGCTGCTGCCGCGCCTGCTCCGCGCGGAACGTCCACGCGTGGTCAACCAGGAACACGCTGCGGGAGAGGGCAGGGGGGTTACAGCCACACTCAGAGCCTGGGGGGGTTACAGCC